>JAKSZT010053996.1:578665-593823 GCA_026826555.1 Tolypeutes matacus
TTTGTATGTATTGTGAGAATTTTGATTTTTACCCATAATAAAAAAAATAAATAAATAAATAAAATAAAGATACTTAGATTACATAAATGTTACACAAAAATATAGGGATTCCCATGTGCCCTGCTCCCCATACTTCCCACACCCTCCCACATAAACAACATACTTCATTAGTGTGGCTCATTCATTGCAATTAATAAACACACCTTGGGGCATTGCCACTA
Organism: Tolypeutes matacus; assembly: GCA_026826555.1. Taxonomy (NCBI): domain Eukaryota; kingdom Metazoa; phylum Chordata; class Mammalia; order Cingulata; family Chlamyphoridae; genus Tolypeutes; species Tolypeutes matacus. The sequence continues at coordinate 578,887 of JAKSZT010053996.1, forward strand.
AGTATAGACTATAGTTCACATTGCAGTTTACACTCTCTCCCACATAATTCTGCAGGTTATGGGAAGATATATAATGGCCTGTTTGTGTCATTGCAGTGTCATTCAAGATGATTCCCAATTACACCTGTTTTTCCCTCTCCCTGTCCCCAGAACCTCCAGTGGCCACTGTCTCCACATCAATGTTGTAATTTTTTTCCATTGCTAGAATCAAAATAAATCTGTAGTAGAATACCAGTAAGTCCATTCTAGTCCATAGTTCATAACCCAACCTTGAGGATTCTGAGATGGCGATGTCCACTCCACCTCTAATTGAGAAGGAGCTTCAATCCCATACAGCTGATGGATGGAACTTGCTTGCAGTTGTAGGCACTCTCATTTTCTTGATATGGTGGTTGTCAATCCTCACCTCCTTGTTAGTTTTCCTGGGTGAGTCCAATGAACTGGAGAGTAGGTGTTGCAACTCCACTAAGGCTCAGGGCTCAGCTGGCACATGGATAGCCCAAAGATTCAAGTCTCTTGAATGTACACCTACCAACTCCAGCACCAAGTATAGGATCAAATAGAAGGGAGGGATGAACCATATGTAAAGAAGCCAAACCTGAGTCCAACTCTGTCACTCTCAAAAGTACAAACTCCAAAGTAGGGCCCACTGGCATGGCACCAATCTCTGAATCTCTCTGCCCTGACCATAGGACCTGGGTGTCTCCAGGGCCATCAGGAGCCCCACTATTTGGGGTAGTATCCACTTTGGCTGTCTATGATATCCTGCTGAGATGTGCATAAGTGTTATCTCTGGGATGACCTCCCAACTCATTTTGAAGTCTCTTAGCCATATAAACTCATTTGTCTTTACCTTTTCCCCCTTTTATTCGAGGTCTTTTTCCAGTTACATTGCTAGTTGGTGCTTGGTAGTAATCCCTCAGTGCCAGGTAGGCTCATCCCCAGGAGTCATGTCCCATGCTGGGGGGAAGGTAATGCATTTATATGCTGTTTGGCTTAGAGAGGGGCTACATTTAAGCAACAAGGAGGCTCTCAGGAGGCAACTCAGGCACCCCACAACACTAGGCTAAGTTTCTATTTCAAGAGCAAAGGTTCACAAGCATAGTTGTCAATATCAAGGGCCTATCAATGGACCATCCTCCTTAACCAGTCATTACCCCTGCACTTGGGGGACAGTTGCTGCTCCATTAGAGAACATAGAGAACATGGCAGATCTCTCCAGGAGGGGAATTCAATATTCTCTCAGTTATTGTGTGAATCTCCACCCACTGTGACAATGCCCTGTGAACATTTGAACACATTTATATGCCTTATATCTATGTCCAGGTGAACTCCCTCCCATGTATTCCTTATCACTGATACCCCACACCAATCATCCTCCCCTGCCCCAGCTGTAACCTTTCTGTGATCTAAAGCTTTTTCAAAAATGAAGTCAATAAAATAGCCAAATACATTTGTATTAGTCAGGCAAAGGGGCACTAATGCACTATACCAGAGATTGGATGGCCTTTATAAAGGGTATTTATTTGGGGTAGAAGTTCATAGTTACTAGGCCATAAAGCATAGGTCTCTTCCCTCACCAAAGTACATTGCCACGTATAGGAGCAAGACAGCTGCTGATGTTTGCCATGGTTCAGGATTCTTGGGTTCCTCTCTTCCCAGGGCTGCATTTCTCTCCAGGCTTAGCTCCTCTGGTTCCTACACAAGGTCAGCTGTAGGCTATTAGGTTCTCTGGGCTTTGCTTCTCTCCACAAGGCCAGCTGTGAACTCTCAGGTGAATGGCTCGTCTCTTATCCCAGAGCCTTCTCTCCAACATCAAAAACTGCCCCCTCTGTCCTTTGCCTTGCTTTTATATTTGATTCTCCCACCGACCAAAGGGTGGGGCTCAACGACCTACTGACATGGCCCAATCAAAGCCCGAATTATAACTTCATCATGCCCAGATGAACAGATCAGTTTACAAGCATAATCTAATAGAGATTTTTGGAATTCATAATTATATCAAACTACCAAATGGCTACAACATTTAATAGGAAAATGAAATAATGATAGCTTTACATATAAGAAATTAAATACATAAAAAACTAATAATAAAATTTTTAAATTGGGATATTAAAAAATAATGAAAAATATTTTTTAAAATGTTTTTGTCATTTTGCTTTTCATCACTAATATCTGTTGTCCTGTATGTACAGTGACATTTTCTTCCATTTATTCCCCAGTGTCTTACTTTTTTTTTCATTTTGTTTTCAAAGAAGTTTTAGGTCACAGTAAATTTACATACAGAATACAGGGGACTCCCATATACCCAACATCCTCTCCTTTTCCCCCTTTCCTGTATTAATATCTTTTTATATGTGGATGGTACATTTGTTACAACTGATATAGAAATAGTGAAACATAGCTACTAACCCTGGTCAGTGGTTTATATTATGGTTTACATTTTAGACCATACACTTTGGTCCTTCCCAGAATGGGAGTCCACTGCCTTCCCACTCATGGGGGTCTCCACCCACTGATACAACAAATTGTGACAAAATGATCACTTGCACACTCCCTAGAAGCCTGCCTTAGGTGTGCCATGTCCCGAATGCCCCCCCATCCAAGAGTAACTCTAAACCAGTAACCCTTCCTTGTCATATTGCCTGCCATAAGAGCATTCCCAACTTTGTACTTGCAACCATATATCTGCCAATCCACAATGTTCACTTGGTCCCTCCCTAATCCTCCCCTAAGTTCAATGGACTGTTCAACCCACCCTCCCCACTCTACCCACCTGTCAAGCCTGTATTGCCCACCCCAATAGTATCACTGCCCACCTGTCATATCCCTTCAGTGCCCAACTACACACTTAAAACTTGTCATAGATTATGCCCACATGGCCATTGCCTCACAACCTTCTTCTCCCTTTTTATTTCCTGTAAACATATCTTCTAGACAAAAGCTCTCAGTCTACTCAATTTGCTTAATTCTAATCAGTGAGGTCATGTAATATTTGTCCTTCAATGCCTGGCTTGCTTCATTCAACATAAGGTCCTCAAGATTCATCCATGTTATCCCGTCTATTAGCACTGTATTTCTTCTTACAGCTGAGTAATATTCCATTGTATATATGTACCACATTTTGTTTATCCACTCATCTGTTGGTGGATCAGTTGGTTCCAGCTTTTGGCAATAGTGAATAAAGCTGCTATGTACATTGATGTACATGTATATGTTCGTGTCCTTGCTTTCATTTCTTCTGGGTGTATACCCAGCAGTGGAATAGCTGGATCATATGGCAGTTCTATAGTTAGTTTTTTGTGGAACCGCAAAACTATTCTCCACAATGACTAGACCATTCTACATTCCCACCAGCAGTGGATGAGGGTTCCCATTACTGCACATCCTCTCCAACACTTGTGGTCCTCTGTTTTTTTATTAGCTACCAGTCTAATGGGTTTAAGATGATATCTCATTGTAGTTTTGATTTGTGTTACAGCTAGTGGTATTGAGCATCTTTTCATGTGCTTTTTAGCCATTTGTATTTCTTCCTTGGAGAAGTGTCTTTTCAAGTTTCTCACCCATTTTTTAAATGGGTTTTTTGTCTTTTTATTTTTGAGATGTAGGATTTCTTTATATATGCAGGATATTAGGTTCCTATCATATATATGTTTGCCAAATATTTTCTCCCATTGGGTAGGCTGCCTTTTTTACTTTCTTTATAACCTCCCTTGTGGTGAAAAAAATTTTAATTTTGAGGGGTTCCCATATATCTATTTTTTCTTTCACTGCTCTTGCTTTGGGTGTGAAGTTCATGAAACCATTTCCTATTACAAGGTCCTGTAGATGTTTCCCTACATTACCTTCCAAAGTCTTTATGTTCTTGGCTCTTATATTTAGATCTTTGATCCATCTTGAGTTAATTTTTGTATAGAGTGTGAGATGGTGATCCTCTCTCATTCTTTTGGATATGGATATCCAGTTCTCGAATCACCATTCTCTCCCAGTTGAGTGGGCTTAGTGGCTTAGTTGAATATCAGTTTACCATATATGTGATGATCTATATCAGAACTCTGAATTCTGTTTCATTGGTCATTATGTCTGTCCTTCTGCCAATACCATGCACTTTTGTCCACTGTAGCTTTGTAGTATATTTTAAAATCAGGTAGTGTGATTCCTCCAATTTCGTTTTTTTTTTTCAATATGCCTTTGGTTATTTGGGAAACTTTGCCCTTCAAAATATGTTTCATAGTTAGCTTTTCCAATTCAGTAAAAATTGCTATTGCAATTTTTATTGGGGTTGTGTTATTTGGGTAGGATAGACATCTTAATGATGTTTAGTCTTCCTATCCATGAACAGGGAATATTCTTCCATTTATTTAGCTCTTCTTTGATATCCTTTAACAATGTTATACAATGTTATATACTGCCACTTTATTGAACTCATTCATCAGCTCTAGTACTTGGTTGTAGATTTCTCAGGGTTTTCTGTGTGTAAGATCTTGTCAGCTGCAAAAAAGCAAAATTTTTCCTTCTTCCTTTCCAATTTTGGATGCCTTTCATATCTTTTTCTTGCCTAATTGCTTGAGCAAGTATTTCTAACACAGTGTTAAATAAGAATGATTACAGTGGGCATCCTTATCTTATTCCAGATATTAGAGGGAAAGCTTTTAGCATTTCAACTTGAATAAGATGTTAACTGTGGGTTTTTCTTTTTTTCTTTTTAATGATTTTATTTATTTATTCATTTATCCCCCCCTTGCTGCTTGTGCTCACTGGGTCAACTAACCACGCTGTGTGGGCGGGCTTGTCTTCACCAGGAGGCCCCGGGAACTGGGCCCGGGGCCTCCCATATGGTAAACAGGAGCCCTACTGATTGAGCCACAGCCGCTTCCCTGCTGTGGGTTTTTCTTATATACCCTTTATCACATTGTGGAAGTTTCCTTCTGTTTCTATCTTTTAAAGCATTTTTATCAGGAAATGCTGATTTTGTCAAATGGTTTCCAATTGTTCATGTCAAATGGTTTCCAGTTGTTCATGATGTATAATTAATTTGATGTGTTGTTCAATGTGGCAGTTTGATGTAATTATGAATTCCAAAAATATAATTAAATCATGCTTGTAAACTGATCTGTTAATCTGGGCATGATTAGGGTAGAATTAGGGCATTGATCCCCACCCCTTGGTGGGTGGGGAATCGAATATAAAAGGCAAGGCCAAGGACAGTTGAAGCAGTCTTTTGAGAAGCCGTTTTGATGTTGGAAAGAAGGCCCCAGGAGAAGAGAAGCAAGCCGTTCGCCTGATCGTCTACAGCTGAACTTGTGGAGGACACAGGAGCTAAGCCTGGAGAGAAACGCAGCCCTGGGAAGAGAGGAACCACAGAAGCCTGAACCCTGGCAAATGCCGGCAGCTGTCTTGCTCTAACACGTGGCAATGGACTGTGGTGAGAGAAGAAACTTAACACTTTATGGCCTGGTATCTGTAGACTTCTACCCCAAATAAACACCCTTTATAAAGACCAACCCATTTTTGGTATTTCACATTAGCACCCCTTTGGCTAACTAATACATTCAATATGATTAGCAAGTATTTTTTGTTGTTGTTGAGGATTTTAGCATCTAGGTTCATTAGAGAGATTGGTCTATAGCTTTCGTTTCTTGTGGCATATTTGTGTGGCTTTGTTATTAGGGTGATTTTGGCATCCTAGAATGAGTTAGGCAATGTTCCCTGCACTTCAATTTTTCAGAAGAATTTAAACAGGATTGGTGCTAGTTCTTTCTAGAATAACTGGTAGAATTCCCTTGTGAAGCCGATTGGTCCTGGGCTCTTCTTAATTGGGAGGTTTTTGATAACTAATTCAATCTCATTACTTGTGATGGGTCTGTTGATGTCATCATTTTTTTCTTTCATCTGTGCAGGCTGCTTGTGTGTTTCTATAAATTTGTCCATTTCATCTAAGTTATCCATATTATAATAGTCTTTATTTCTGTGGGGTCAGTGGTGATATCCCCTTCCTTGTTTCTTATATTATGTATTTGCATCTTCTCCCTTTTTTTCTTTGTCAGTCTAACTAAGGACTTGTCGATTTTATTGATCTTCTCGATGAACCAACTTTTGGTTTTGTTTATTTTTCTAGTCTTTCCTTATTTTTTATTTCATTTAGCTCTGCTCTAATCTTTGTATTTCCATCTTTCTACTTGCTTTGTCGTTAGTTTCTTGTTTTTTTTCTGATTCCTCCAAGTGTACAGTTAGGCCTTTGATTTTAGCTGTTTCTTCTTTTTTAATATAGGCATTTATATTAAATATTTATATATTTCTCTTTCAACACTGCTTTTGCTGCAACCCATAGGTTTTGAGACCTTGTGTTCTCATTTTCATTCATTTCAAGGTAGTTATGGATTTCTTTTGCAATTTCCTTCTCGACCCATTGATTTTCTAATAGTGTGTTGTTTTACTTCCATACTTTTGGCTTAATCTGGTTCTCTGCCCCTTACTGATTTCTAGGTTCATTCCATAGTGGTCTGAGAAATTACTTTGTATAATCTCAATCTTTCTGAATTCATTGAGAGTTGTTCTGTGGTCTAGCATGTGGTCTTCCCTGGAAAATGATCCATGTGCACTCAAGAAGAATGTATATCCCACAGTATTTCAGCATAATGTTGTTTATATGTCTATTAGGTCTAGATCCTCTAACATATTGTTTGAGGTCTCTGTTTCTTTATTGAAATGTTCTGTTTAATTGTGATAATGGTATATTAAAGTCCCCCACTATAATTGTAGAGGCATCTATTTCTTCTCTTAGTTTTTTCAATGTTTGCCTCATGTATTTTGAGGCACCCTGATCAGGTGCATAAATGTTTATGATTGTTCTTTCTTCTTGTAAGATTACCCCTTTCATTAATATATACTGTCCTTCTTTGTCTCTTATAATAGTTCAGCATTTAAAGTCTATTTTGTCTGATATTAGTATAACTACTCCCACCCTTCTTTGGTTATTGTTTGCATGTAAAATTGTTTTCCAGTCATTCACTTGTAATTTCCTTATGTCCCTGGGTCTAAGGTGAGTTTCTTGTAGACAACATATAGATGGGTCATATTTCCTTATCCATTATACCAGTCTGTGTCTCTTAGTTGGAAAATTTAATCCATTAACATTCAATGTTATTACTCTCAAAGCATTACTTACATTAGATATATTTTCTTTAGGTTTATATAGGTCATGAGTTTTTATTTCTCTTTTAACCTTCTTAGTTATTCTTACCAATAATCTTCATTCCTACACTCTCCTCCAAACCTTTTCTTCTGGTTTTTTTCCTTTCAAACTGCAGAACTCCTTTCAGTATTTATTGAAGATATCTTGTTGACAAACTTTCTTAATTTCTGTTTATCTGTAAATATTTTGAACTCTCACTCATTTTTTTTTTTCTCTTTGGGTTCAGCAAACAGGATCTCTTTATTGAGGAAGTGTAGGACCTTTTATCGATTCAGTGAGGGGTCTTGTGTGGGGTCTTGTAGGAGGCAAGGCAAGAAAAGAGAGGAAGTACGTGGCAGGCTAAGATTGGGCACAGTTGGTTGCTAGGGAGGGTTTGCTATCTGTGGAAGGCGGGAAGGTTTCGCAGGCGCGGGAACAGGGTGAGCTACATTTTTAAAGAAGGCTGAAAATAGAGTTAGGCTAGTCCTTTGTTATAGTTGGCCATTTTAGCTTTACCTCCTTAGGCAACCTCCAACATTTCCTCCCTTTTGTTTTTAAAAGGGGTGGTTGACAAGGTTGTTTTAAGACCAGGGGCGACACGGGCAACGCGGCGTTGGCGAGGGGGTACCTGTGCTTGTCTTAGGTCAGAACTATGCCCAGTAAGGACCTGCAGCATTCCTTACCCAGCCTGTGGTCAGTCTTACCCGTCATGGGGTTACATGGCAGCATATGGCCATGCCCCTGTCTTAGGTTGACTGATGGGCTAGCTCAGTTGCCCGTTATTGGCTATCCAGTCCAGCACCTCTGTGAGCGTTTTTTACCCGGTGGGTCTTGAGTAGATTAGTCGCCTGAGGAGGGTTGGAGGCCGTTGATATTGAGGTGGGCAGAAGTGGCTTAGGTTGGGTTCACCTCAAGGGCGAGCAGAGGCCCCGACATTAAAGCCATTGCTCGTCCCTAAAGCAAACCCAGCAAAGGCTATGATATTAAGGATGTGTGAAGGAAATTGGTTGAGAGGATTGGCGGGCAGTGCGCCGGGAAGAATGAGGATTGAGAGGCTCCTTAGTTGGGAGTTGCTGATAGTGGACTTGCACAAATGAAGTGAAAAGGGTATTAGCTTGATCCTTTGCGAGTTGGACGATTCTTCTGATGGCCCAAGGTCCGACTGCTAGTGCGACAAAAAGAATGATTAGAGGGCCTATGATAGGGAGGATGTAGGGGAGGAGTCCTTGGAATCCCCAGGAGAGACCTCCCCCTTGGGCTTCCCTTTCCCTTTTACGTTTTTCTAGCCCAGCTCTTACTTGGGCTAAGTTGTCTTGAATGAGACCTGAGTGATTAGCATAGAAACAGCATTCTTCCCCCAGGGCAGCACAGAGGCCTCCTTCTTTAAGAAAGAGGAGGTTTAACCCTCTGCGGTTTTGGAGAACTACTTCGGAGAGGGAAGTAAGAGATTTTTCTAGGTGGTTAATAGCTGTTTCAAGCCGGGCGATATTTTCATCAACAGCGGACCTGAGGGAAGCAAGGTTGTTACTTTGTGTGGTGAGGGCTGCAATCCCGGTGCCGGCTCCTGCAAGACCTAAAAGTGTGGCAATTGTAATTGCTGTAATGATTTCCCTTTTACGTTTGTAGACAGGGAGAAGATGATATTGCCAAGAATCAAAGAATTGGTCATAGGTATGGTAAAAGATGCGGGGGAGCAGAGCAGCGAGCACACGGGTTTCATTGGTGGAATTGATGGTGCGAATACTGAGGCATGGAGTAAGGCCTGTGGAGGAACAGATCCATTGCGTGTTATTGGAGGGTATGAGAAACATTGCGTTTGCTGCAGGGGTGGTTGTATGGTTGCAGAGGGCTTTTATGGAGGGAATAACAGTGCCTCCGATTTTAGTGACACAGTGCCCGCTCTGAGAGACAGACTGGATTGTTAGTCCTTTATGGGTTTGGTTCCAATTACAAGAGGTGGGATTTTCTTCCTTAGAATTGTTGTAGGAGGCATTAACGGCTATAGCATCATAATAGGGGGGTATAATAGAAAGACATAACCAGCAATTGCGAGTGAGGTTGGGGTGGGAAGCGTTCAGATCAAGAAAGGTAGCATTAAGTATTTGCCAAAGTGGATTATTGACGGTTGTGTTTGGGGTAGAAGCGGTAAAATTGAGCGTAGCAGGCACTCCAAATTAACAGCTCTAGAAGAGGTGAGTTGGTTATGTATGTCCAATAAGTGTAATTATGATGTGGTATCTTACCTTGACCTAATACTTTACCTATAATTAATTCATTGTAAAACCACCATGTCCATAGTTTAAGTCTTGGCAGCATCTTCAACTCTAGGCTTGATTTTTCTAGAGAGGATCCACTGCTCTTCTCCTGTTTCTGTAATGATAAGAGCAAAACCTCGGCCCCAAAAGTTTATCTCTCCTTTTTTCCCATTTATTGGTTCTTTCATTTTTCCAATATACAGGTTGTCCATATTTTTCATTTTCATTCCTTTTTTTAACATCCTATTGTCTTTTTGCTGCTGTGATATTAGAAATTTGTTGTTTATTAAGAAATTTTAAGGTAAGCAATGCTCTAGACAGTCTGTCCCTAGCAGACTCTCTTCCATCTCCCCCTTTTTATTTTTGCAACATTAATTTTAATAAGTGATTACCTTTTTCTATTATCGCTTGTCCCTGAGGGTTATATGGAATTCCTGTAACATGTTTAATATTTCAGTTATTGCAAAATTTTTTGAAAGATTGACTAAGAAAAGCAGGCCCATGATTAGTTTTTAGCTGTGTTGGCAGGCCCATTACTGCAAAACAATGTAATAAATGAGAACGTGCATGTGAGGCCTTTTCACCAGCTTGAGCAGTTGCCCAAATAAAATTAGAATATGTGTACCCTGTCACATGCACATACAGAAGGCAGCTAAAAGAAGGCACATGTGTAACATCCATTTGCCAAATTTCATTAGGATGTTCTCCATGGGGATTAGTTCCTGGAGAGAAAGTAGGGGCATTTATGGGCCCACAAGTAGTACATTGTTTAACAATCCTCTTACTTTCTTTTACTGTTAAGTGGGGATATTTATGACATAAGCCAGAAGCATTAGTATGTGTAAGTTTATGATGATCAGAAGTTTTTTTTTGTATCTTTGTTAGGTAGGAATATCCATTCTATTATGCCATCCTCTTGTCAAAGTATCCCAGTAGGGGAATGGCAAGATGGAAATATTAAAAAAGAAATTGGAAGATTTACAGTTATTCTTGTTAGTTGGCTATTTTGCACTCTTTTTTTCAGCCATTTAACTCCTCTTTTGCTTCTGGGCTTAAAATGCGAGGGCTATTTAAGTCAGGGTTTCTTGTTAGGGTAAAGCATAAGTTGGAATTCTTAAAGTAGGCCATGCCCAATTAATATCACTCAGTAATTTCTGAAAATTATTTAAAGTACTTAAATTATCAGTTCAAAACTGGACCTTTTGTGGAGTTATAATATTTCTATTAATAGTATGACCTAAATATTGAAAAGGAACCTGTTTTTGAATTTTTTTTTTCTGCTATTTGCAACCCATGTTGAGGAAGAATTTCTTTAGCCAGCTGAAATGATTGTTTCAGCTCTTAAGATTGCTCAGCGGCAAAAAGAATATCATCCATATAATGAATAATCATAACCTTAGGAAATTGTTTTTGTAAAATTTTAATGGAATGTGAATAAAGGATTGACATAATGTAGGTAGGACTGGTTATCATTCTCTAAGGTAAAACTTTGAACTGATATCATTCAGTAGGAGCTGAATGATTAATAGAAGGAATAGTAAACGCAAATTTTTCTTTATCATTTGGATTAAGAGGAATAGTAAAAAACAATCTTTTAAGTCAATAATAATACTATACCATTTTCTGAGTATTTTGCTAATTCCTGAGGAAGGGGCCAGCCTCCCCAGGAAGGAACACAACACTCCTTGGGCAGTATATTTTAAGGTTTATGCATCAGTCCCTGGGAGAGTGGCCAGCTCCTCCAGGGAGGAATACAATACCTTTTGAAACATACTTTATTATTTTTAATTTGTTATAAAACATTCTTGATGCGCTTACTATTTTAGTTTCCATTTATTATTATTATTATTATATATATATAGTAGAGGTGGAGTAAATCAGACAAACTTAAGTTAAAGCACCTGCCTTTTGATTTTTAGGCAGAGAGGTAGTTTTATAACACATATTTTAAAATAATTAAAATTATGATTAATAACAGTATACTTTTGTTTAATATTACACTGAAACAATATTAAATTTTCAGCAATTTTATACACCTTTAAAGCATTTATATGAACCTTTTATTTATACAACTTTAATTGTCATAAAATTAGAAAACTTCTTTTAATTGTACAACACTTTTAAATATTTTATTTAACTTTTATCACATGAACTTAACCACTTTCAGTATTCCACCCCCTTTCAGGGAACAAACCAAACCATTTGTAACAGTGTGAAACAAAAAGCTTTTTTGAGAAAGCTGGTTTAAACATCATGTTCCCCCAAAAGCAACAAAATCTGTCTCTCCAAGAACACGTCAAGGCCAAAGCACAAGAAGCTACTTTGATAAAACATCTTCCCTCCTGCACACTGATCACCCAGGAGAAAAATTTTGTGCAAACTTCCACCAAAACAGACCAATGACTTGAGAAACCCCGAGAAAGAACAAAACTCCAACCCTGTTTTAATAATTTAGTCATTTTATCTTATGATAAAATTACTTTCTTTTAATAATAGAAGCACATTCTATATACCTTCTTTACTAAAGTTACCACAATGATTTTAGAAACTGTTTTTAAGCAAACTTTTGACAACATGCAATTACCATCAACATTAAACAAACTTATTAGAATAATGGTTTAATTTGAGTATAACTATTTTTATTATTTTAAACTAATATCCATGTTTATTTATTAATATAAGTGCTTATTTAATTTTTGGCCATTTGAATAGAGCTCTTATAATAATTTTTATTCATTAAATTAATATTACTATCCGGAGGTATCAAAATATACACTGACACTGAACAACCAGACAAACACAATACAAGTTACAACACGTCAATAGAAACATATATCTCTGAATTTACTGCTTTTGAGAATTTTATATTGCGGATAGGGAGTGGCGGGGGCAGAGGTGCCAAGGCCGCTGGGGAGAGAAAGGGGCGGGGGGGTGCGACAGAGCGATTGGGGGAGCAGGAGGGTCAGGAGGTTTGGCAGGAAGTGGTGTGGTGACGGGGCTAGGGGGGAGTACAACTTTGCCCTCAGCGGAGGAGGGGAGTTCTGGATATAGAAGATTCCGCTTTTCAGGTGGTGAAGAAGGCGGAAGTGCACCATTTTGAGCGCGGTTGTTAATGGTTTTTGTCAGAGGTTCGGAAGCAGTATCAGAGTGTTCCAAGAGGTTGTTAAGCTGGAAGACTAAAGCGTTAGAGTTCTCACAGTCCTCCTCAGAAGAGGAGGACTCTGAGAGGGAGACCTTAGAGGCTTATCTCCCAGGAGACAGGAGCGGATGGTAATAAGTGTGGGGATGAGGCCAGGAGGGAAGCGCTTGCCCTCTTGCTCCAGGGCAGACTTTACTCTGTCCATGAGCAAGCCATAGGTATCAGGATCCCAAAGATTAGACGTGAGGAGCCAGGGATTAAAGGGAAGCAGCAGGTCCCAGTAAGTTTGAAGCTGTTTAGCAGAGACCTTGCACTGGTGACAGGCGAGGAGGCTAGCGAGAGCTCTGACCTGAGGGGCTTGACGAGAGGAGAAGGAGGATCCCATAGCCTGAAGGCGAGATTAAAATGCAAAGGAAGATAAGGAGACACAAAAGGAGGGTGCAAAGCACTGCTGGCGGGATCAAGGAGAAGGAGAGCTGTGGGAAAACCCGATAGAGAACCCCTAAGAGAAAGAGCAGGGCAATCGGAAAGAGGAAAATAAAAGGGAACCAAGAGACAGCAGAGTTAAATGTCATAGGGGACAGAGAGAAAGGAAGGGAGTGGGGGTGACCTCGGGGGCGAGAGCCGAAGGAAAGAGGCACCGAGGGGAATAGGGGTCCGCCAAGTTATGGAGCAAGGCAGACGTAGTCCTTGTGGCTAAAGCTCACAGGGATGAGGAGGGAGGGGGTACCCCGGGGGCAAAAAGCTGAGTCTCAGAGAGAGAGAGGGGTACCGAAGGGAATAGGGGTCTGCCAAGTTATGGAGCAAGGCAGACGTAGTCCTTACCCGTTCGCGGAGGTTACCGGCCAGTGGCAGACGACCGTGCCCCACGTTGGGCGCCACTTGTTGTGTAAATGTTGTCGTGGGGCTGGGTAGGATGGTTGGGGGAATCGCCTCTCACTCATTTTTGAATGCCACCTTTGCTAGATAGAGAATTCTTGGCTGGAAGTTTTTTTTCTTTTGGCACCTTAACTATAACATACCACTGCCTTCTTGCCTTCATGGTTTCCAATGTGAAATCAGCACTTATTCTTATCAAGCTTCCCTTTGCACGTGATGGATCTCTTTTCTCTTTCTGCCTTCTGTATTCTCTCCTTGTTTTGAGCATTGGATAATTTAATAACTGTATGTCTTGGACTAGGCTTTAGAATTTATACTCTTAAGGTGTGCTGCACTTTCTGGTCATGTACATCCATGTCCCTCAAAACAGTTGGGAAATTTCCAACTGTTATTTCCTCCAACACTCCTTCTTCCCCCTTTCTTTTATCTATGTCTTCTACTATCTCATTTCAGCTGTATAGTCTTCGACAGCACTGCTTCTTTCCCCTGCCTGTTCAAATCTTCTGTTATGGGCTTCCAATGTATTTATTTATTGCATTGTACCATTCATCACCATCAGATTCGTTATCTTTTCAATTTTTTAAATGTTTCCCCAGTGTCTTCTTAATAACCTTTTTCTCTTCCTCTACTTCAGTAAGGTGATTCATGATATTTTTTTGGACATTCCTGATTAGTTATTCCCCATTCTGCATCTCCTCCTGTTTTTTAGTTTCTTCATTAGACTGGACTATGTCTTCCTGTTTCTTAGTATGGCTTGTAATTTTTTGTTAGTGTCTAGGCATCTGTGTAACTTGATGGGCTTATTAGGTTGGTTAGCTTCTCTTTCTACTCTAGGGTTTCATTTTGTTGTTTCTTTGAGTGTGTATGGTAAGGTTCCTTTCTTTTTTAATTTTAAAAACAAATTATTGAAGTATATCATTCATACATGAACATACATAAACAATAAGTGTTCAGTAACCATTGTGAACTTACAAAACAAACATGCATAACATCATACAGGGATTCCATACATCACCCCACCACAAATACTTTGCATTGTTGTGAAACATTTGTTGACAAATTATGAAAGAGCATCATCAAAGTATGAATACTAACTATAGTCTGTATCTTACTCCCCTATACTTTTTTTTTTTTTTTTTTTTTTTTTTAGTTTTGTAAATTATTCTTTCTTAGACTTTTATTTATATTATCCAAAATTCCAATCAATGAATATAAAATTGATTTCAATGTTGTGTAATAAAAATTGGCTTATGGTGAAAAAAAAAGAAGAAAGGGAGAGAGAGAAGGATGAAGAAAGCACGCTCATACATGGTAGACAAAAAACAATAATATTAAAGATCTACAGTAATCTAATCAACCAAAATCCTTAGATTATCTGAAATTACAGTGGTCACATTTGTTGCCCAAAAACTTAAAATTATTATCTCTTTTTTTTTTTTTTTTTTTTTTTTATTATGGGTAAAAATCAAAATTCTCACAATACATACAAA
>JAKSZT010053997.1:0-39554 GCA_026826555.1 Tolypeutes matacus
GATATAGAGTATGCTGTGGATTATGTGTTGGTTTAAGGAAATGTTTTGGCAGGTTTGATCTTCTAACCAGGCCATTACAACTTTCACCATATCAGCAATGAGGCTGTTTTACTTTATAATCATTCAGGAGTTCACTAAAGAAGCACTTTGCATTTCCTTCAAGAATTTTCCTTTGCCTTCAAAACATGGTTAAATGTTTGGCCCAAAAGGTCTATCTTTCAGTCTACCTCAGCTTTCAACATGCCTTCCTCACTAGTTTAATCATTTCTAGCTTTTGGTTTAAAGCAAGAGACAGGTAACTATTCCTTTCGATTTAATATAGAGGTCATTGTAATTAAATGTGCTAAATTCAATATTATTGTGTCTCAGGCAACAGGGAGGAAAAGGAAGGGTGAGAGATGGGGCAATAGCTGACCAGTGGAATTGTCTGAACATACACATTTATGGATTAAGTCTACAGTCTTCTATGGGCATTGTTCATGGCACCCCAAAATAGTTACTATAGTAACATCAAAGATCATTGACCACAGATTACCATAACAAATATAATATAATGAAAAAGTTTGAAATAATGTGACACTTAAAAGAACATAACACAGAGACAGGATGTGAGCACATGCTGCTGGAAATATGGAACATGATGACTTGCTTCACACAGAGTTGTCACAATTGTAAAAAAAAAAAAAATGCAATAGCTGAAAAGTATAATAAAGCAAAGTGTAATAAAATGAGGTATGCCTATGTAGAACTACCATATGACCCAACAATCCCATTTGTAGGTATATGTCCAAAAGAATTGAAAGCAGGGAACTGAACAGCTCTTTGCACACTGATAGTAATAGCAGTATTATTTACAAATATCAAAAATTGGAATCAAACTAAGTGTCCATTTACTGATGAACAGATAAACAAAATGTGGCATATACATAAACTGGAATATAAAGGAATGACGTTATGATAAATGCTGTAATTTGGGTGAAATTTGGGGACATTATGTTTAGTAAAATAAGCCAGACACAAAAGTACAAATATTTTACGAACCCACTGATATAAAATAATTAGAATATGAAACCTAATAAATTCAAAAATTAGAATTCCAGTTCCCAGGAATGGGGGAAAAATGTTTGCTTGGTACAGAGTTTCTACTTAGAGTGATAGAAAAGTTTTGCAATGGATAGTGTTATCACAATATTGTGAATGTGATTAACACCAGAGATCTGTATACTTGAAAGTGTTTACAGTGTGACATTTTAGAGCATATATGTGTTAACAGTATAATTTTTTTAAAAATCCAAAGAGCAGTACAACACAAAGAGTGAACCCGTGGGTAAAGTAAGGACTATAGATCATAGTATAATTATAATAATATTGTTTTATCAATTATAAGAAAGGGGCCAAGTTAAAAAATAATTGTTGATAATAGGGGAAAACTGTGATGGGCATGTAATCAGGAATTCTATATTTTTGCACGGCATGATTTTCCTGTAAACCTACAACTGCTTAATAATGATAAAACAAATATTATTAAAAGAACTACCAGGAAAATAAATAAAATAAATATTTCAAACAATGGGGGGGGTGTAAATAAATGAAAAGAATTACCAAAATTACTTACTAATAATATAATTTGAGTTTCAAGTGAAAATCATAATTCTAGAAAATCTAGTGTCCTCCACATGAACTCTTTGTCTTAAACTTTAATTTCTGCCTTATGGGTTTGAGGGTGACTATTATGTGTTTTGAGTAATTTAAAATGAAATAGTATTTGCAAAACCTGCATATCTCTGTGAACCTATATTTTCCACATGGATTTTTTTTTTATTTTATGCAATATAGGTAAAATCCATTCAAATTGCCAAATAGATAAGGGATCTAAATATAAGCAAATGTGAAAAGTTCATTAATAAAATTTCAGATTACAAAGTGGAATTTATTCATCACAAAATCACCACATATTGAGTTTTAGTGCAGAATATTAACAGTAAGGAATAATATAAACAGTTAACAGGAGTGGGCATCCCATAAATCATGGATTTCCTTGTCAGTTTGGGGTCAGGTAGGGTGCACACAGGCAATGTGATAAGACTGAAAAATAGTCTGGAAAATTAGATATAAAATGTTATTGGAATTTTAGGGACAATTTTAATATACCCCCTTTTCCTCTTCTTTTTATTTTTATTTATAAAATGATATATAGATATATATACTTATATGTGCATTTGCTTACATAAATGCCCTCTCCTGTTACCTATTTACTTCCTAATTGTATTAGTGATATATCACAAGGATAAATTGGAAATATTTTTGTAAGTAGGTCAGTAGGCAAGGGTTCTTTCATATCTTTATATTTTAAATATGTAGATATTTATAATTGTGTGATGTAAAATGTATAATCTTTATTGTTGTCACTTAATATTTTCCTAAAAAGCTATGTTTCATAATAAAATTAGGAAAATATCACTTTAAAAAATATATATATATAAACAGTTAAATAAAATGATAAGCAATATTCCTTCCGTTTTCTCACCATAAATATGTATATGTTCATAATTCTTGCACACTTTTCATTCAAACCAATGGAATGAATGAAGAAATAAAACTGAAAATAGAATCTTTCAAAAGGATAAAACCATTTTTCTCTTCTCAAAATTTTATTTGGATTTGGGGATGTAACATTTTTAAATATATTATTTCATTAAAATATAAGGGATTTATTCTTTTAATAAATTAAAGAATTATATTAGTTCTTATATTAGTTTAATTTCAAATATGGTAATTTTCCATAGATATAATATGCAGAAATTTAATTTATTTAGGGTTTTCAATAATTATATTGAGTATAAATTATTCCTGAAACCAAAACAATATGAAGAGAGATGTATGTAAATTCTATTAAATATATTCTGCAATATTTCAATGAATCTCAGTATACTTTTGTATGTATTTTGCCGACCCTCTTCTGAGTGTGAAACC
This sequence comes from Tolypeutes matacus, assembly GCA_026826555.1. Taxonomy (NCBI): domain Eukaryota; kingdom Metazoa; phylum Chordata; class Mammalia; order Cingulata; family Chlamyphoridae; genus Tolypeutes; species Tolypeutes matacus. The sequence continues at coordinate 2,974 of JAKSZT010053997.1, forward strand.
ACCATGTAAATAACAATAGCATGGCTCTATTAGATGCCTGGCTATCATTTTTCTTCATATTCTTCTCCACATTTTTTATGTATTTTGATTCACACTGAATTACTCTTACCATATCAGGAACATTTTGTAGCCTCTATCAAACTGAGCAAATCTTCAGCATTTTCTTTTTTGTTCAAAATATACACACAGAGACCTATAAAACTAAAGATCTGCTTGGTCCCTGTGAAACACTTGCTGTTTTCATGGCTGTGGGGAGGTCCAAAATATTCTATATTAAGTCAAGGGGGATTTACTCACTAAACTTCCCTGCTGACCTGCATAATTGTGCTGATGACCTATGGAAATAGGTAAAGACTTCTACTTTTGAGCCTTTATTTCCAACTCTTTCCTAGGAGCATCTTAGCCTCTCCTACATTCTGATCCTCTCTTGACTGGCATACATTAATAAGAATTTTCAGAAAGTGAGAAAAGAACTACTTTTCTCACTTTCTTAGAAACTTAAAATATGAGAGCTACTTTTTGTTATTATCCTATACTCTGTACAAGTATCTCTTCAAAGCAGTATTGGTAAGAGTTGTGCACTAATAAATAAATATTTTTACTTATTTCTTTTTAAAATCCATTCTAAAATACATCCCTTTCCAAAACTGATTAACTAGTGGGAAATTTTGTTTTTATTTTTTGAAACTTTTAAACATTAGATGATTATCCTTCATGCCATAATGTTACTTCAAGCACTTAGAAAATATATTTTATTGGGGTTTGCATGAAATTATTAATATATTATAAAGTAAATAAATTACATTTATAATGTGTCATAAAATTGAATGCATATCAAATGACCAGTGACCTATGAAAATTTTTAAAATTCATTTTTGTTATATTTAACCAAAAAAATCTGTATTAATTTTATTGATAATAAGCATTATTATGAATTTAAATAAGCTCAAATGTATAGCCAAAAGATCCTTACCAATCAGAGTTGAGGGAAAACTGACCTCTCTGGAGAGTGAAATCATCATTCCTCCCTGTCTCCTGAGAGGAATATCCCACACATGTGCTTCCTAAGGAATAACCATGTGTGCAAAGAATCTAGAAGCAGAATTGTTTATATGGATTCAGGGTAAATGTAAATCTTTTTGAGAAGCATCTAAATTTTTTTAAGTAAAAAAAGACTCAGGATAATGGATTTTGCAAAATCTCTATAATTGTGCAAAACAATTATTTGTGTTACAGAAGATAAATTTGATTGAACATTTTCAGGTATATTTATGTGCTTAAATTCATGTATTCCTCTAAAACAACTAAAGAAATATCCACAAAAAAGCTATGAGTTTTCTCAAGATGTTTAGCAAAGTTTATTTCTGTGCCATAATTTAAATTAATACTCATAGACTGAGTTTTACTGATTTTACTTTTATTATAGGTTACTTGTTTTAAAATTGGGAACTGCTGAAATATATGTGATACATAGACTACACTCAAAACACAGAAAATATAATGTTACAGAACTCACCAAGATATTGAACTAGCACCAGAACTAAGAATGAACTATCACTAGAACTTTATTGTAATGGTTAGCTAAGCTACTAAGAGTCAGCAGTTATTTAAACAAATCATTTCATAGAAATCAACCCAGGAAAGCAAACATCATCCCTAAAACAGCAAAGGATTTGTAGAGATATCCAGTGAAGTTTTCTGAAAACTTCCTTATATTTATTGGCAGAATATTAAGACTGTATGTAGATTTTAAATGCACTAATTCATTTCATGTGTTAAAAACTTATGAGGAATAATGTTCCCACTTTTTTTGTTTCCACATTTTACAATTGTAAAGTAAATAATTTCCAAATATTCCTGAGGTAAAAAGAAACAGGACAGAAATACCAAACTATTTCTCTCTCTCACACCCAAAGCTGTGCCTTTTACCATCAAATGCACTCAGAAGTAGAAGATGGATGGCAACTTTAATCTTGGGTAACTTGAGAATTTGTACAGGCCAAAAGAAAAAAAAAAAAGGAATCTGAATGAGATTTCTAACGATCCTGACAATGCATTATTTTGATGAAGGAAATATAAAAAATCATCTGGAATTTGGACTTCTCTAATAGCCTGCTCTCATGTCAACATTATCAACTTCATCACTGAGTATTTCATTTACTATTTCTAAAAAAGTAATTTCCCACTTACGGACTTTTCTTCATTAAGGTGATGGAAGAAACATACATAAATTGAAAGGTTATTACATAAAAACAATTTGCTAAAATATTTTGCAAAAGTACCAGAAATTCATTTGCATATACTCAGTGAAAAAAATGCAAATTACTATTATTTTCCACATTTAATATTATCCAAAATATATACTAATTTTGTAATTATAGATATATATATAAAACAAATAATAATAAACTAACATTTTTATATTATCATCATATTATTCTTGTTATAATTAAATATTTTAAAGTTATATCCCTGAAGAAAATGTTTTAGTGTTGAGAGGATTTAATTACACTGAAACAGCATTTATTCTTGATTTTAAATGTTCCAAGGTAAGCACAACTAAAATAAATATGGTTACAGTAGTTATTTTCAATAAGGACATTTCAGTAAATTCTAGGAAAGCATAAAGGCAAGATGACAGGGCAGGAATTAGTCCATCAAATATTGGAATTCATAGGTGATTGCAGGAAGAGTTCTTTGAGAAGGAGTAATATCAGGTGGGATGATTTTCTTAGACACTCTCTGCAGGTGAAAATGTAAGCAAGAGAATTCTTGTACACAGTACAACTGAAAAATGGAATTAGTTATTATGAGAATAAATTAAAAGTTTATGGTCTGTTGGATAAAGAATAAAAGAAAGGGCTCGCATGCATGTTCTTATAAAAACAACTGAAATGAAAGAGTGGTGAGATATAATCTATCTGGTCTCCTTTGGATTAATTGTTCTCATAAGAACCTCAGAACCATTCATTGTTTGTTATAGGAATAGTTTATAAAAGACATCCAACCAAAGAACAAGGAATATGAGCAATCATCCTAGTAATATGGTAAAGAGTGGCAGAAATAGCTGTAGACTGTGCAAAAAAAAATGGACTGTTGCAGAGGATCTCTTACACAACATAGCTGGGAAGACCATTCACTAAGGAAGAAAATGACTTGCTATCACTGAAAGTAGCCAAGCAGAGTCTGAAAAGATATTTTGCTGAAATTGAATAACTGTAACTCAGAAACTGAAATGTTTTTGGGTCTTGATTTTATTTTAAAACATTTAATGAACTTAGATTCTCTGATCCGATGAATGTTGAAATTAATATATAGGACCAATTAGGAAAGAACATGAAAAGAGATATACATGCATTTATTGATTTCAAAATAATCCTTTTTTCCAATTTCATGTATTCTAAATTCCTATGGAAAAGCCAAATATTGATACCAGTGGAGATATTTTATTTATGATAAATGGGGTTTTCTCCACTTATATTTTAGCATATTTTATCATATATTATTTTGACTACAGGGAGACTGAAACATATCAGAAGGCATGGATAATCTAACTATCCTCACTGAATTCCTTCTCATGGATATCTCAACTTCCCAGGAGCTCCAAGACTTGCAAGGTCTGATGTTCTTACTGATTTATCTGAGATCCCTGACTGGGAACCTTTTAACTCTTACTGTCATTGGAATCAATCCACATCTACACTTTCCAATGTTTTTCTTTATTGGCAATTTTTCCATCATAGATATTTGCTACACTTCAGTTCCTCTTCTCAAAATGATTGTGAATTCTTTAATAGGGAATACATCTATTTCTCTCCTAGCATGTGCCTCTCAGATTTTCTTGTTTATCTTCTTTGGATCCACAGAGCTGGCCTTCCTTGTGGTGATGTCCTATGACCACTATGTTGCCATTTGCCATCCTCTGCACTATGGGCTCACCATCACCCCACGTATGTGCACACAGGCAGCTGGTGGCTCATGGGCAAGTGGGCTGGTCTATTCTTCTCTCCATAGAGGCATCATATTCAGGCTTCCTTTCTCAAAGTCAAATATGCTCTATCAATATTTCTGTGATGAACCTCAAATTTTGAGGATTGCCTCTTCAGATGTTCAGTATTCTGAGTTTATATGTGCAGTTATAGGCACTTGTATTATCTTGGTATGTTCAGGCTTTTTGTTTAAGTCCTTTATTGATATATTTTCAATGGTGCTTAGGATGTGTTCTGTGGAATCCCATAATAAAGCCCTGTCCACCTGTATCCCAAAGCTGGCAATTCTTATTTTGTTTGTAATTTCTTTGTTGACTGCTTTATTTGGTCCCAACACCAATGAAGTGTCTCTTAGTACTCTTCTCACAGCCATATTCTACACCATGGTGCCCCCGTTCGTAAACCCCATCCTCTACAGCCTGAGGAAGAGAGAGATTAATACTGCTCCATGCAGACTCTGTAACAGATATTTTGAGTTCACAAGTAGGTTTTTAAAATTCAAAAATTCAGAAAAAAATTGAATAAAGTTAAATTTGTATTTGATATCTGTTCTTAAAATTGAATCTATTCATGCTAAAGAATACATATTCCTTACTATGTAACGTTTGTTTTATTTTTGCAAATGTGATAATGTGCTATACATTTCTGCATACTAATTTTTCAAATCCTTTCTCATGTGCTATTTATGCATTCTTCTGGAAAACATTTTCCCTATTGTTAAATGTTTTGTATGTTTTTGAGCTAAAAGCAAATAATGATATCATATGTAGAATGCCCCAGATAGGTATCCTAAGAGGTGTGATACATTTGTGAAAATATCAAGGTACTTGATACTCTCAACCTGTATAAGAATATTGAATGCTTTGAACTAGCAAATTTAATTCAAATTACAATTTTGTATCCATCATTATAGAACAGTCTGCATATAATAAAGTGTTTTGTTGTGAGGTAAAATTGCAGAATAAAACTGCAGGTTTAAATAATATTATAGCACTGAGATCCATGCTAAAGCTGCATTCATTTTATAAAAGTGCTGTATAAAAACCTGTGCCTTAACACAGAATATCCTGTGACTAGTTTACCTCTCTTCATGAAAGCTGGCTGAAAAGGTACATGCCCTCCTCAATACATTCAGGCTTTCTGCATGATGAACAACATGGAATTTCAGAGGTCTTTGTGTGTTATAGACAGTTTTAGTACATCCTGTTTAATTTCCATGGTAATCACAGAAACTTCCTGTGGTCAGATCCTGGTCTGTCCACCTGAAATGAAATAAAAAATGCCCTCTAGTAGATAAGGGTACTACCAGTACATTCCTTCCCATATTGTCAAGCATATGTAACTATTCATAGGAGATAATCTGATCATGATGGGCATGTTTTAGGACATCCAGCTCAATTCCTGGTCACAAATCTGTCCTTGATATAGAAGGAGCCAGTTTCCTACACTAGGACACACAAACACAGAGCTGGGTGTTGCATGGAAAATATCTCCTGCATTGGCCATAGATTGAAATTCATTGGCTATGGGAGATCAAGGTGCACTAGTAAAGCTGACCTTGCTTTGCCTCATCTCTATTTTAGTAAGATATTGTTCCATCCAGTTCTGGGTGAGATATGCTTCAGTTGGTGATCCTAGCACCTATATCGGAGTGGGTTAATATCACTTTACATATTCTTTATACTAGTGAATAGTTGGCTGGGTCATTAAAGAAAGCACAACATGGCATAATGGATTGTCAGTTCAGTCATCCCAGGGTTGTGCCAGCTGACTGAGGAGCTGGCCTCCTTCAGGCCATATGAGGACAAGTGGAATAGAAGCAGTCTCACTGTTAACAGGGATACGACAAGGAGGTAGATAAGGGCAAAGATGAGAGAGTTGGAGCCTAGGAAGAGAAAGGAATCTGTACACTGCCTCTTACCTGCCTGCACTCTGCCCTGCCACTTGCTGACATCCTCAGTGTCTCAAGGTTTGCATACAACTCCAAAAGAGAGTGTAGGTCCCCCATGCAGAGAGCTCTGCCTGGATCAGGCTGTTAGCAGGCCACAGTGTTAGAACTAACTATGGCACTGCTAAAAACCAAACAGTTATTATGAGGTATTTTTAAGGGAGCAAAACATGGAAGTTAAAATACAGATATTAGCAGAAGCCAGGGCCAGATTATGCAGCTTGGTGTATATGTTGGAAGAGGGGCCATTGCAGATTCAGATGTCTACAGCTGAGAGGCATGCTCTGGGGAAGTTAACTACTGACCCTCTGCTAGGATGAAGATAGCATAACAGACAGATAAAAATATATAAAAAATTCAGTAGGGATTCAGGAATTTGAATGATAACATGAAACACACAAATATATGCATTATAGGCATCCCAGAGGGAGAAGAAAAGTGAAAAGTGGCAGGAATGTTGGAGGAAATAATGTTTGAAAATTTCCCAACTCTTTTGAGGGGCATGGATGTACAGGTCCAGGAAGCTCAGCACACTTCAAACAGTATAAATCCTAACAAGGCTATCATGAGACAAATACATATCAAATTGTCGTATACTCAAGACAGAGAGAGAATACTGAAAGCAGTGAGAGAAAAGACATCCATCACATACAAGGGAAACTTGATAAGATTAATTGTTGATTTCTCATATGATAAACATAGAGGTGAGAAGGCAGTCTTATGACATAGTTAAGTTGCTAAAGGAAAAAAAAAAAAAGCAACTGCCAGCCATGAATTCTGTATCCAGCAAAGCTGGCATTCAGAAATGAGGAAGAGTTCAAAATATTCACAGATAAACAGAAATAAACAGAATTTGTCAATAAGAAACCTGCACTTCAAGAAATAATAAGAGGAGCTCTGCAGGTTGAAAGGAATAAACATGAGAGAGAGGGTTGAAAAAGAGTGTAGAAAAGGAATATTAATAGTAAGAATAACTAAAAAGACAAAAAGGGAAATGAAAAAAAAAAAAATGACACATATAAAACTAAATAAAAAATGGTTAATGTAACTCCAGTCCCAACAACAATAACACTGAATGTTAATGGATTAATCATTCCAATCAAAAGATGCAGATTGGTAGAACGGATTAGGAAATATAACCTAAATATATGCTGTCTACAAGAAGCTCACCTTAAACCCAGGGGCACAAGGAAGTTTCAATTGAATGATTGGAAAATTATTTGAGTTACAAATAATCATCATAAAAGGGTGGGAGTAGCTATACAACATAGGAAAAAATAGGTTTTAGATGCAAACTATTGTAAGAGACAAGGACATTATATATTAATAAAATGGGTAATCTATCAAGAAGATAGAGCAATCATAAACATTTATGCATTTTTACCAGGATGCCCCAAATACATGAGGCAAACATTGGAAAAACTAAGTGGAGATATAAATGTCTCCTCAATTATAGTACACCATTAATACACCATTATCACATTAGACAGAGCATCTCAACAGAGGGATGATGGAGTTTCAATTAAAGGCCATGGCAACTGACAAGAAAAAAGGTCACCTTGGAATGTAATAAACAAGTTCTGGAGTCTCATGCTAACAGGAGCTGGGTGGGGAAACATCCTGAGCTTGCCTGTGAATTGCAGAAATGTAAAAGAGCTGAGTCATTGACCTTTAAGACTTGTTAATTTCAGTAAAATGTAACTGTCAAGTATCTATTGCCCTTGCACATGCTCACACGTATTTTCTTTGTTCTAAAGCCAAATAAAAGCCACACTTTATGAGGTGGCTGGGCTCTTCTCTCCATATCGGACGGAGAGTCCCCTGATACCAGTTTTTCTTCTCTTTTTCTTATTCTTTCTTTCTTATCCGCGGCACCGTTTTCACCGACCCAGTTCCTGACTGCCAACATATGGCGCCCAGCATGGGGCTCTGAAAACAAAACTTTTCTTTCAGTCAGTGCGCGGACCAAGGAGCTCCTGAGAGCAGTTTTAAAAGAAAAAAGAAACAAAAGGTAAGCTTCATCCTTGGAATCATCAGGGTAATGGGTAATCAGCAGTCGAACTTTGAAGAGTACTCTAGAGTGTTAAAAATTTTATTAAAATGCACCGGTGTAACTATTAAATCCTCGGCTTTTGAGGAACTTTTTTCTCTTGTACAGAAATGTTGTTATTGGTTTCAGCCGCAAGGGCGGGATATTTTAAACCTGAAACATTGGAAGTTAGTGATGAAAGCTTTAAAAAGGGTTTATCAAAAGGGAAAAATAATTCCCCTTCATGTATGGTCTTTGTGTAGTCTTATTTCTGTTGCTCCTCAACTCCAGCTGTGGATTTTAACCCTTCAGTTCCAGCAGCAACTTTATAAACCTCCCACTGCTTACAAAATAAGGCTGTGGGATGATAGAAGCTAATAAAATGAAACCACTGGAAAAGTAAGAAAACTTAGCAATACAGTTTCCAGAAAGATTCTCAAAAGCAGTGAAATCAAAGATATATGTTTCTATTGATGTGTTGTAACTTGTACTGTGTTTGTCTGTTTGTTCAGTGTCAGTGTATATTTTGATACCTCCGGATGGTAATATTAAATTAATGAATAAAAATTATTAAAAGAGCTCTATTCAAATGGCCAACATTAAATAAGTACTTATATTAATAAATAAATATGGGTATTAATTTAAAATAAGAGAAATAGATATAAACAAACTAAGTCATTATTCTAACAAGTTTGTTTAATGTTGATGCTAATTGTATGTTTTCAGAAGTTTGTTTAAAAACAGTTTCTAAAATCATTGTGGTAACTTAAGTAAAGAAGGTATATAGAATTGCTTTTATTATTAAAGAAAAGAAAGTAATTTTATCAGAAGATAAAATGACTAAGTTATTAAAACAGGGTTGGAGTTTTGTTCTTTCTTGGGGTTTCTCAAGTCATTGGTCTGTTTTGGTGGAAGTTTGCACAGAGTTTTTCTCCTGGGTGATCAGTGTACAAAAGGGGGAAAGTGTTTTATCAAAGTAGCTTCTTGTGCTTTGGCCTTGATGTTTCCTTGGAGAGACAGGTTTTGTTGCTTTTGGGGGAACATGATGTTTAAACCTGTTTTCTCAAAAAAGCTTTTTGTTTCACACTGTTACAAAAGGTTTGGTTTGTTCCCTGGAAGGGGGTAGAATACTGAAAGTGGTTAAGTTCATGTGATGTAGGTTGAGTGAAGTGTTTGAGACTGTTAGGCAACTGAGGGAAATTTTCTAATTTTATGACAATTAAAGTTGTATGAATAAAAAGTTCATATAAATACTTTAAAGGTGTATACAATTGCTGAAAATTTAATAATGTTTCAGTGTAATATTAAACAAAAGTATATTGTTATTAATCATAATTTTAATTATTTTAAAATATAATATGTTATAAAACTACCTCTGTGCCTAAAAATCAAAAGACAGATGCTTTAACTTGTCTGCTTTACTCCACCTCTGCTATACATAATAATATTAAATGGAAACTAAAATAGTAAGCACATCAAGGATGTTTTGTAACAAATTCTAAAAGATAAAGTATATTTCAAAAGGTGTTGTATTCCTCCCTGGAGGAGCTGGCCACTCTCCCAGGGACTGATGCATAATCCTTAAAATATACTGCCCAAGGAGTGTTGTGTTTCTTCCTGGGGAGGCTGGCCCTTTCCTCAGGGATTAGCAAAATACTCACAAATTGGCATATTATTATTATTGACTTAAAAGATTGTTTCTTTACTATTCCTCTTAATCCAAATAATGGAGAAAAATTTGCATTTACTATTCCTTCTATTAATCATTCAGCTCCAACTGAACGATATCAGTGGAAAGTTTTACCTCAGAGAATGATGACCAGTCCTACATTATGTCAATTCTTTGTTCACATTCCATTACAAATTTTACGAAAACAATTTCCTAAGGCTATGATTATTCATTGTATGGATGATATTCTTTTTGCCACTAAGCAATCTTTTGAGCTGAAACCACTATTTCAGCTGGCTAAAGAAGTTCTTCATCAACATGGGTTGCAAATAGCAGAAGAAAAAATTCAAAAACAGGTTCCTTTCCAATATTTAGGTCATACTATTAATAGAAATATTATAACTCCACAAAAGGTCCAATTTCGAACTGATAATTTACGTACTTTTAAATGATTTTCAGAAATTACTGGGTGATATTAATTGGGTACAGCCTACTTTAGGAATTCCAACTTATGCTTTACCCTAACAAGGTAAATAGTCCTCGCATTTTAAGCCCAGAAGCAAAAGAGGAGTTAAATGGCTGGAAAAAGATTGCAAAATAGCCAACTAACAAGGATAAATGTAAATCTTCCAATTTCTCTTTTAATATTTCCATCTTGCCATTCCCCTACTGGGATACTTTGGCAAGAGGAGGGCATAATAGAATGGATATTCCTACCCAACAAAGATACAAAAAAGCTTCATACTTATCCTGAAAAAATCTTAGCAATAATATCAAAAGGCAATATTCGCCTGAGACAGCTTATGGCTAAAGATCCTGATAAAATCATATTAGACCTTACAAAGCAGGAGCTTTCTCAGCTCTGGCAGTTCAGTAACTCTTGGCAAGTGGCCTTAGCAGATTTTATTGGAACAATTGACAATCACTTCCCGAATTAAAATTTTTTTACAGTTTTTAAAACGTACTTCATGGATTCTTCTAAGGTTGTCAAACAACAACCACTCTCTGCTGCTCCAACTTACTACACTGATGGTAGCAGTAATGGAAATGCAGGCTATTTAAGCCCAACTACAAAACCTTGGAAAACACCTTATTTATCTGCCCAAAAGGTAGAATTTATGGCTGTTATTCAATTGCTAACTGATGTTTCTGAGCCTTTCAATATTGTGTCTGATTCTGCTTATGTTTGTCACGTTGTTTGTCATATAGGAACAGCTCAAATAACTCCAGCTTCTGAATTAGAAGTTCTTTTCCTACAATTACAAAAGATTGTTCGTGAACAATCTAATCCAATCTATATTACTCATATTCGTTCCCATTCTCAACTTCCTGGCCCTATGGCTTCACAAAATGATTTAGTAGATAAACTTATTGCTCATACAGAATCTGCTGCTGATTATCATAAACTTACACATACTAATGCTTCTGGCTTACGTCATAAATATCCCCACTTAACAGTAAAAGAAATTAAGAGGATTGTTAGACAATGTCCTACTTGTGGACCCATAAATGCCCCCACTTTCTCTCCAGGAACTAATCCCTGAGGAGAACATCCTAATGAAATTTGGCAAATGTATGTCACACATGTGCCTTCTTTTGGCCGCCTTCAGGATGTGCATGTGATGGTGGATACATATTTTAATTTTATTTGGGCAACTGCTCAAGCTGGTGAAAAGGCCTCACATGTACGTTCTCATTTATTACATTGTTTTGCAGTAATGGGCCTGCCAGCACAGCTAAAAACTGATAATGGGCCTGCTTATCTTAGTCAATCTTTCAAAAAATTTTGCAGTGACTGGAATATTAAACATGTTATAGAAATTCCATATAACCCTCAGGGACAAGCGATAGTAGAAAAAAAGTAATCACTTATTAAAATTAATGTTGCAAAAATAAAAAGGGGGAGATGGAGGAGAGTCTGCTAGGGACAGACTGTCTAGAGCATTGCTTACCTTAAATTTTCTTAATAGACAACAAATTTCTAATATCACAGCAGCAGAAAGACATTAGGATGTTAAAAAAAGGAATGAAAATGAAAAATGTGGACAACCTGTATATTGGAAAAATGAAAGAACCAGTAAATGGGAAAAAGAAGAGGTAAAATTTTGGGGCCGAGGTTTTGCTCTTATCATTACAGAAACAGGAGAAGAACAGTGGATCCTCTCTACAAGAATCAAGCCTAGAGTTGAAGATGCTGCCAAGACTTAACATTGGATTAATTATAGGTAAAGTATTAGGTCAAGGTAAGATACCACATCATAAATATACTTATTGGGCACACATAAACAACCCACCTCTTCTAGAGCTGTTAATTTGGAGCGATGAGTCTTACCCAATTTATTTTAAACAATCTCACAACAGACTACTTAATGACAAATGGCATATTTGTCATGGGCTTACAGAGGTTGTGTTGTTTAATGATTCCTATGGAATTGTAAAGGATTGGGCCCTTATAGGGATACCGAAACCTATTAAAAACACAACCATATTTTAGTTCATTAATAATTCAATCATAATCACTAATGACAGTAATCCTTAAAAATCAAGGGAGATATATCTCACAACCATGGGACACTAAACTTTAACAAAACTCAAAGTTGTTTGTGGAAATTATTTTGGGGAACTGGTCCAATTTTTGAAAGGCAAGGCAGCAAAACTAATATTACTATTTTAAAAAAAGAAAATCAACTCAATTTCTTGCAGTATGAGTACGAGATCTTATAGTTTTATCATTGGAAAAGTAACCTTTGGTGAAAGGAACATTAATTTCTCTTTATTTACATGTCTTAAGAATTCATATTTGCAGGAAAATCAAACTCTTTTTATAGCAAGAAGAAGAAAAGGATTATGGTTACCGGTTCGGATGACCAGACATTGGCAGCAGTCTCCAGAATCCCAGTTGCTGTGACATTTCATCAACCATTATTTTAAAAGAACTAAAAGACTGATTTGACTTTTAATAGCAGAAAATTTGGGACTGATTGGCATCATAACCGCTGCAGCTGTCACTGGCACAGCCCTGCATCAAGGAGTCCAGAATCAACAATATGTTAAGGACTGGCATAAAAATGCAAGTGAGATGTGGTATAGCCAATCTCACATTGATATGGAACTGAATAACCGTATGAATGATCTTAAAACAACTATTATACATAATCAAATTTATAATTTAAACTTGTTAAAAGTTCTTGAATGTGATTAGAATGAAAGTTCTATTTGTATTACTCTTTTCTTATAATAATAGTGAACATGATTGGGAGGAAGTGAAAAATCACTTGATTGGATATAAGCATAATGCTTCTATAAATCTTTTAGAATTGCAAAAGAAGGCATTGAGCATGTATCAAACGAATTGAAAGAAACCACTGGTGCAGCCGTTTCATTGGTGGAAACAAAAAACAGTTCAAATATCATTTTGGATTGGATTTGGAATTATTGTTATATGTGTTTTAATTGTTTGTATTGTCAAGGCTAGAGTAATTAGACCTGATAAATGCATTTATGTTAAAGAAACTTGGCCATGAAAAACTAATTTTGCATTACTTAGTAGAAAGATTCTACTAATAACCCCTTGATCTTAATACTAAATATCTGCACAAAAAATACTCATTAAAGGAACCTGAAGAAGCATAAATATTAATGAAAATGCCTTCCATGTAAGAGCTCAAAAGCTTGACTGGTAGTCAATGATGGGTAAGATTCTCAGAGGAGGACAACCTAAGACAGGCACAGTCACAAGAGCCTATGGAAGAAGACAAGTGTGACAGGAGGTCACCTTGTATCAGCTTATATAATGGTTCCTATGAGCTTTAATTAATAAAAAAGGGGGAAATGATGGAGTTTCATGCTAACAGGAGCTGGGTGGGGAAATATCCTGAGCTTTCCTGTGAATTACAGAAATGTAAAAGAGCTGAGTCATTGACCTTTAAGACTTGTTAATTTCAGTAAAATGTAACTGTCAAGTATCTATTGCCCTTGCACATGCTCACACATATTTTCTTTGTTCTAAAGCCAAATAAAAGCCACACTTTATGAGGTGGCTGGGCTCTTCTCTCCAGTTCGGACGGAGAGTCCCCTGATCCCAGTTTTTCTTCTCTTTGTCTTATTCTTTCTTTCTCATCTGCGGCACCATTTTCTAGGACCCAGAGCCTGACTGGCAACAGAGGGACAATAAAGAAACAAAGATATTGAAAAATACATGAAAGGATCTATACCCAAAAGATATATACAAAACATTACACCCAAATACAGCAGGATATTCATTCTTCTCAAGTGAACATGCAGTATAGACCATAGGCAAGGCCACAGAACAAGTGTTAATGATTTCAGAAGGATTGAAATTATAAAAAGTAATTTCTCAGATCACAATGGAATGAAGCTGGAAATTAATATGGGCAGAGGACCAGAATAGGTACAAAGACAGGGACACTAAACAACACACTCTTCAAAAATCAGGGAATCAAGGAAGATATTGTAAAAGAAATTAGTAGCTACTTTGAAACAAATGAAAATGAGAACAGAACATATAAAAACCTATGAGATACAACAAAAGCAGTGTTGAGAGGGAAATTTATAGCCATATAGTATTATATTAAAAAAGAAGAAACAGCTAAATTGAAATCCTAACTGCACAGGTAGAGGAACTAGTATAAGAACAACAAACTAATTCCAAAGCAAGAAGAAAGATGAAAATAACAGAGATTAGAGCAGAAATAAATGACATTAAGACTAAAAAACACTAGAATATTTTACAAAATAAAAAGCTCTTTTTTGAGAAATTTAATAAAATTGACAAACCCGTAGATAGACAAAGAAAAAAAAGAGAGAAAATGCAAATGCATAAAATAAAAAATAAAGAGGGTATATCACCACTAATCCCACAGAAATAAATATATCATAAGATACTTTGAAAAATTGTATATCGAAAAGATGGAAAACTTGGATGAAGTGGACAAATTTCTAGAAACACACAAGCAATTTACATTGATGAAGGAAGAAATTGATGAACTCAACAGACCAATCACAAGTAACAAGATTGAATTAGTCATCAAAAACCTCCCAGATAAGAAAAGCCCAGGACCAGATGTCTTCACAGGTGCATTCTACCAAACATTACAGAAAGAACTAACGCTAACCCTCCTTTAACTCTTCCAAAATGTAGAAGTGGAAAAAACATTGCCTTATTCATTCTATGATGTCAACATCACTCTCACTCTAATACAAAGCCACATAAAGATGCCATGAGCAGAGAAAACTACAGACCAATCTCTCTGATGAACTTACATGCCAAAATTCTCAACAAAACACTTGCTAAACATTTTCAACCACATATCAAATGAAGTATACACCACGATCAAGTGGGCTTCATTGCTGGTATGCAAGGATGTGTCTACATAAGAAAATCAATGTAATACAGTACATTAACAGCTCAAAAGCAAAAGTCAGTTGATGCTCTCTATTAATGCAGTAAAAACATTTGACAGAATACAACATCCTTTCTTGAGAAAAACACTTCAAAAGATAGGAATTGAATGAAACTTCCTCAATATGATAAAGTGTATATATGGAAAACCCACAGCTAACATCATATTCTAGGTCAAATGCTACAGTATTTCCCTCTAAGATCTGGAACAAGACAAGGATGCCCATAGGTAACCACTCTTATTTAACATTGTGCTGGATGTACTTGCTCAAGCACATAGGAAAGAAAAGGAAAAAAAAATTATCCAAATTGGAAAGGAAGAAGAAAAAATTTCACCATTTACAGATGACACGATCCTATTCATAGAGAAATCTACAACAAAACTTCTCAATCTGATAAACATGCTCAGTAAAAGACAGGGTATAAGATTAACAAGCAAAAATCAGTAGCCTTTCTGTACACCAATAATGAGCAACCTGAGGAGGAAGTCAAGATAATAATTCTATTTTCTATAGCAACTAATAAAGTAAAACATATAGGAATAAATTTAACTAAAGATGTAAAGGACTTGTGAATAGAAAAGTACACAATATTGTTAAAGGAAATCAAAGATGATATAAATGGAAGAATATTCCAAGATCATGTATTGAAATACTAAACAGCATTGAGATGTCTATCCTACCCAAATTGATTTACAGTTTTAATGCAATCCCAATAAAGATTACAACAACATTTTTTTACTGAATTGGAAAAGCTAATTATGAAATTTATTTGGAAAGGCAAGGAAGCACAAAGAGCCAAAAGCTTATTGAAAATGAAAGATGATATAGAGTTTAAAGCATACTACAAAGCTACAGTAGTCAAAACTGCATAGCATTGGCTCAAGGATAAACATACTGAGGAATGGAACTGCATTAAGAGCTATGATGTAGACCCTTGCATTTATATACTCAACTGATATTCACCAAGCCACCAAGTCCACTCAACTAGGACAGAATGGCCTCCTCAACAAATGGTGCTGGGGACTGGATATCCTTATCCAAAAGTATGAGAGAGGCTAGCAATCTCATGCCATTTACAAAAATTAAATCAAGATATATCAAAGATCTAAATATAAGAGGCAAGTCAATAAAGCTTCTAGAAGATAATGTAGGGAAGAATCTATGAAAATTTGTAGTAGGAAGTGGTTTTACAAAATTTGTGCCAAAGAGCATGAAAGAATTGAAAAAATTAGGTAAATGAGACTTCAAAAAAATTAAAAACTTTTGCACTTCAAAGGAGTTAATCAAGAAATTGAAAAGGCAGCCTATTCATTGGAAGAAAATATTTGAGAACCATTTATCTGATAAGGGCCTAATATCCAGCATATATAAGCATATATTAGAAATCCTGTATCAAAAATGGGCAATGGGGATAAGCTTCCCCAGCACTGAGAGATTACTACCAAGCACCATTAGCAATGTAACTGGAAAATAACCTTAACCAAAAGGAGGAAAGAGTAAAAACAAATGAACGTATATGGCTAAGAGCCTGCAAAGTGAGTCAGGAGGTCATACCAGAGGTTACACTCACGCATGTTTCAGCAGGATCTCATTGACTGCCAAAGTAAATAGTGCCTCAAACAGCGGGGCTCCTGAGAGTTATGGAGACATCCAGACATTATAGGCAGGACAGACAGCTCAGAAGTTTGGAGTCCTGACAGTGGGCCCTAGTTTGGAATTTATGCTCCCCATTGTGACAGAGTAGGGCTCAGTTGTTGTTTCCCTACACATGGCTCTTCTGCCTCTTCTATTTGAACTTATACTTAGTACTAGAATTGAGAGGTGTATGTCCAAGAGACTTAAATCTTTGGGCTGTCCAGTGCCAGCTGGGCCCTCAATTTCACCAGATTGTTAACACCTACTCTCTAGATCATTGGACTCAACCAGGACAACAAACAAGGACTTGATGGACAATGGCAATCAATATCATGGAACAAAGAGAGTCTGCAACTGCAAGCAGGATAAGATCATCCATCTGCCCCATGGGATCTAAGCCCCGTCTCAATTAGAGTTGGAGTGGGCATCACCATCCCAGAATACTCAGGATTGGGGAATAAACAATGAACTAGAGTAGATTTACAGGTATTCTACTATAGACTTACTGTGATTCTGGCAATAGAAAAACTTATATCATTAATGTGGGGGCAGTGGCCACTGGAAGTTCTGAGGGGAGGGAGGGGGAAAAATAGGTGTAATATGGAGGCATTTTTGGGACTTGGGAATTGTTCTGAATGACATTGCAATGACAGATACAGGCCATTATATATCTGGCCATAACTACAAGATTGTGTGGGAGAGAGTGTAAACAACAATGTAAACTATAATCCATGATTAGTGGCAATGTTCTAAAATGTGTTCATCAATTGTAAAAAATGTACCACACTAATGAAGGATGTTGTTAATGTGTGAAAGGTTGAGAGGGGTAAGGAGCAGGGCATATGGGAATCTCCTATATATTTCTGTAATATTTATGTAATTTAAGTATCTTTAAAAAAATAAAAGTATATAAAAATTTTAAAAAATGAAAATGGGCAAGGTATTTGAATAGACACATTTCCAAAAAAGAAATAGAAATGGCTAAAAAACATATGAAAAGGTGTTCAACATTACTAGCTATTAAGGAAATACAAATTGAAACTAGAGTGAGATAACTTCTTACACCTATTAGTCTGGCTGCTATTAAAAAAATAGAAAAGAAAAGCCATTGGAGAGTTTGTGGAGGAAAGTGAACCTTCATCCAATGCTCATGGGAATGTAGAATGGTGCAGCCTTTGTGGAAGACAGTTTGGTGGTTCCTCAGGAAGCTAACTATAGAACTTTCATATGATCCAGCAATCTCACTTCTGAGTACATACCCAGAAGAATTGAAAGTAGGGACACAAACAGCAAACAGATATATGCACACCAATATTTACAGTGGCATTATTCACTATTGCCAAAAATTGGAGGCAAACCATGTATCCATCAACATATGTATGTATACAAACAATGCTATATTGCTCAGCTTTAAGAAGGAGAAAGGTATTGACACATGTATAAACATTGATGAATCTTGAAGACTTTTCATTCAATAAAGTAAGGCAATCACTGAAAGGCAAATATTACATGGCCTCACAGATATGATCTGAGCAAACTGAGCAGCCTCACAAATATAAGTCTAGAAGATAGGTTATCAGGAGAGAGAAAGCGAATAGCATGTGTTGAGATGATGTTCAATATAGGCAAAACCTATGATAAGGTGGAAAGGGATGGTTTGGCAGTGGATGGGAGTGACGGTGGTGCAGAGATATGAATGAGGAGGATGGTGTTTGAATGTGAGGGTTTGTAGCATGGTGGGAAGGGTTAGAGTAACTGTGGAACTAGGGGGCAGGTTGGAGGATATAACAGGTAAACTCTGGAGATTTTTAGGTCTTGATTAAATCTACAATGGTTGGAATGTTCTTTAGGCTAATATGGCAGGGGAGGTTTACTGGTGCAGGGCATCAGGGTTGGGGGATATGTGGGATAGGGTGCACTTGGGGTATGCTTCTATGGAATATGAAAGTGTTCATCTTGCCATAGGGTGTTATCTCAGTGTGTGGAGACCCACACAATAAACAAGAAAATAATCTCCCACCCCGGGGAATCCTATTATCTTCTCAATTGGAGGGGCAAGAATAACTGGAGAAAATATGAGTGCCTAAGAAAGGAAAATAGACCAATATGTAAAGGCCTCAATATTAATCATGAAACTATGATCCTTATTCTTAAAAAACTGAAACTTAATCATTACCCTATGGTAATGAAGGGAAGGGGCAGGAATAATAGATGGATCATAGGTCATTTTTAGGGCATTGGAATTTTTCTGCATTATCTTGCGATGATAGATACATTATACATTACATCCAAACCTATAAAAGTGTATTGTGCAAATAAAGACCACAATGTAAACCAATAACCATTTTTAGTAGCAATGCTTCAATATTTTTCATCAGTTGTAACAAATGTACCATACCAGTGTAAAATGTTATTAATAGGTGAAAATGTGAGAGGGGAGGGGGTGGGGTATACGGGAATCCCCTGTAATTTCTATGTGACTTTTCTGTAATCTAAAGCTTTGTTGAAAATAAAGTGAGTAAAATAAGACACTGGGGGAACATACAGAAGAAATTGTCACTGTACACAAAGATACCATACCATATCTTTTGGTGATGAAAAACACAAGACAATTTTTAAAATTTTTATATATTACTTTTTATTATTTTTAATTTTATTTGTCTTGTTTTGGGGGAGGTTTTGGATTGCAGAAGTGCTGAAACTCTGATGGTAGGATTACTGGTGTGGGGTGTTGATTTTGGGGGGTTATGTGGTGAGGGGTACATCTGGGACATGCCTCTATGGAATATGAATATATGTTCATGTGGTCATGGGGTACTGTCTTGGTGAGTTTAGATCTTAGATCTACATAATAACCGAAAGAATACTGAATTCCCATCCTGGGAAGTCCTTCTATATTCTCTAATATAATGGCAAGAATCCCTACAGAACATAGGCAGTGACTAGCTAAGGAGGACAGACCAAAACACTAGGCCCTTGATATTGATACTTAGGATCCTTGTTCTTATGAAATTGAAACTTAGCCTACTAGTATATATTGCCTAAGGGTTACCTACTGAAAGCCACCTTTTTGCTCAAATGTGGCCTCTCTCTAAGCCAAATGCAGTATATAAATTCATCAGCTTCCTTGTGGCTTGGGACCTGACTCCAAGGGATGAGCCTTCCTGTCATGGAGGGTTATTATCTATAGCCAACTAGCAACGCATTTAGAAAAAAGACCTTGACCAAAAATGGGGAAATATTTAACAAATGTGAGTTTTTCTGGCTAAGTGCTTCCTAAGTGAGTTGGGAGTTCATTCATTAGGTTGTATTTATGTATGTCTCAGGAGGATCTCACTGACTGCCACAGCAGATAGTGTCTCAAGCAGGGGTCTCTTGAGGATTCTAGAGACATCTAGACAGTATAGGCAACTCAGACAATCACAATAATTTGGAATATATGATAACCTATCCCCCAAATATATTTTACTTAGACCCATTTATAATTTTCCTACACATAGGTCTTATGTCCCTTTTATTTGAGCCTAAAATTAGCACTACACCAATTAAATATGTGTCCCAGAGACTTAAATATTCTGAATGATCATATGCCTTTTGAGCATTGAACCTTAGCAGAGTTGCAGCCATCACCTACTGTATTAGTCAGCCAAAGGGGTGCTAATGTGAAATACCAAAAATGGGTTGGTCTTTATAAAGGGTATTTATTTGGAGTAGAAGTCCACAGTTACAAGGCCAGAAAGTGTAATTTTCTTCTCTCACCAAAGTCCATTGCCACGTGTTAGAGCAAGACAGCTGCTGACGTTTGCCAGGGTTCAGGCTTTTTGGGTTCCTCTCCTCCTGGGGCTGCATTTTTCTCCGGGCTTAGCTCCTGTTTCCTCCACAAGGTCAGCTGTAGATGATCAGGCAAACAGCTTGCTTCTCTCCTCCTGGGGCTTTCTCTCCAACATCAAAACTGCTTCTCAAAAAATTGCTTCAACTCTGTTCTTGCCATGCCTTTTAAATTTGATTTCCCCACCCACCAAGGGGTGGGGTTGGATGCCCTACCATTGTGGCCCAGTTAACACCCTAATCATAACCTAATCATGCACAGATTAACAGATCGGTTTACAAGCATAATCTAATATAGATTTTTGGAATTCATAATTACATCAAACTGTGAAACGGCTACACCTACTATCCAGTTCACTGGACTCATCCAGGACAACTCACAGAAGGAAGATGATGTACATCACCCATCCGCAAAACAGAGATTATCGACAATGGCATGCAAGACAGTTCCATCTATGGGATGGTCTCATGGTATTTAAGGCCCCCTCTCAATTGGAAGCAGAGTGGGCATCACCATCCTCAAATCTGCAAGATTGAGGAAGGATCAAACATAAGGGGGTAATGCAACTATGGACTAAAGTGGACTTATTATTCTAGTAATGAAAGAACAGTAACATCAATGTAAAGGCAGAGGTCATAAGAGGTCTTGTATGGAGGGAGAGGGAAGAATAGGTAAAAAAATGGGTCATTTTGAGGACATTTGGATTGTTCTGCATGATATTGCAATGATGGATACAAGCCATTATACATTTCTCAAAACCTATAAAATTATGCAGTGTAAAGGGTAAACCATAATATAAATTATAGACCATGGTTAGTAGCAATGCTTCAATATGTTTTCATTAATTGTAACAAATGCACCACATTTGAAAGTTGTTGTTAATGGGGAAAAAGTTGGAAAGAGGAGGGACTGTGGTATATGGGAATCCCTTATATTTTCAATGTAACATTTATGTAAATTAAATCTTCTTGAAGAATAAAATAATTTTTAAAAATCCAGAACCAGAAAAAAAGACCTCTAAGCATATTTTTAGCTGCATTCCACAAATTGTGTTGGTTTTATTTTCATTTAAGTTCAGATCAAAATAATTCCTCTTGAATATATGGACTTTTTTTTTTTTAGAAATTTGCTATTTAATTTTGAATATTTAGGATGTTCTTTTATCTTTTTCTTATTGATTTAAGTTCATTTTCTCAAATAGCATACTTCATATTATTTCTAATCTTAAATTTATTAACTTTTTTTGTACTAACCAGGACATGTTCTGTACTTGTGGATATTCCGTGTAAACTTGAGAGGACTGTCATTTCTGCTGCTGTTGGGTGGAATGTTTTAGTAATGCCACTTTGAAACATTTAGTCAATGGCATTGTTCAGATTTTCTGTACCCTGGTTGATTTTCTTTCTACTAACAATTACTGAGAGAGTACTTTTGAAAATTCTAACCAAATTGGGGATTTGTTTACTTATCCTTTTAATTCTGATACTCTTTATCTGTTTTCCAGCTTTCATCTAAGATTGTCTTTTTTATGCATTCATCATTTTCTCATGATTTCATACATCCTTTATTCTTGACAGTTTGTTTGTGTTAATAATAGAATTATTCCAGCATTTAAAATTAGGGTTTGTGTAGTATCTTTTTCTTAATTTTACTTTTAGCTTACCTATAGCATATATTTGAAATAAGATTTTGCTTACATCACATGCCTGGGTCATTTTTTAAATCAATTCTGACAATTTCTGCCTTTTAATTGGTGATATTCGACCATTTTAATGCTATATAATAATAGTTATTATGGGGTTAGGATTACACTTTAATTATGTTTTATATTTAACTTTTAAATCATTTTCAAAAAGAATATTTTTATATAAATTTTTATTTATAAAAATAAAGGGTAACCATTAAAGCACTCTGACATGTATAAATTACTGAATTTATGTCATACTAGTGTCTGAATTCAGCTCTTGGAAGAGTGCCTATCACATGCCATTAACAATACACTATCCAAATAAGAAAAGAAAATGAATATGGTTCCTATTTATTCAATATGATTCACATAAATCCCTGTGTAAGACACATGGCATGGTATTAGTCAGGGTTATCTAGGGAAATGTAACTGACAGGATATATATGTATATCCTGTATACATATACAGGATATGTATATGATATACGTATATATGAATTATGATATTTTTTAATAGGAATTGTCTCATATGGCTGTGGGAATGGGCAAGTCCAAATTCTTGAGGGCAGGCCACAAGCTTGGAAGTCTGATGAAGGTTTTCTATGAAGTCCCATGAAAGCTTGCTGGTTAAAGTATAGCTGGAAATTCTCCTTTGGAGTGCTGAAATCATCACTTCTCCTTTTAAGGGCTTCAACTGATTATATGAGACATCTCTCATTGTGAAAGCAATCTCTTCAGTTGATTATAGATGTAATTAGCCATAGATGAAATCAACTTACTGATAATTTAATCCCAAAAATATGCTTACAGTAACTATCAGGCCAATGCTTGCTTGACCAAATGACTGGACACCATCATGTAGTTAAGTTGACACATTAATTTAACCGTCACATCACTGGATTGAAAATCTTGGCTCCAATGGCTTGAAATCCCAAGCTGTCCATGGTCCAACAAGAAAACAAGCCACTGGTCTCAATTTTGGGCAAGGTAAAACCCAGTATAATTAGTCACTTGGGAACTCCAGAAAATACATACATCTTATGATCTTTTAGATAAACACTTAAAATAGAAAATGCAGTGTGGTACTGCATTGACATCTAGAAAGCACCAAAAAATATATAATATAATTTCTAAAGAGGGGCTGCTTGGTGAATATGAAAATGTTTAGTATTATTCTCTTCTCTGCCTCCAGACCTACTTTGCATAAAGAATACCCGTAAGGGAGAGATGAAATTGAGAAACTGCTGATTTCTACATGGTGAGCCAATTCAGTCCATGACGAGTGATAGTTTCCTTAAACCCTGTGCTTGTCACTTGCTGTTAGCCCAAATGAGAGCAGGCTAGGAAAGAACATGCTACATTTTTAAAGTATAGTTGTAGGTTTTTCCCATCATCTCCTTTCTCCTCAAAATAAGGAAGATGAGATCCTGGGAGATGAATCCATGCTCAGTTAGGACTATTTTCAAATCAATTCAGTTCAGTACATTTCACCAAGTCAGCATCTGACAAGCTGATCTATCCTGACTTCTTTTTATTTTTACATTGACTAGATAGTTTATATTTTTCCCTGTACGAACTATAGAAAAATTTGATCAGGTTCTGTGGTCTTCTCATTATGATATTTTCACTTGGTTACTGAAATACCAATGCAGTGATTGTAGCTCCTAGAAAACTAGGCCCACTCTCCTTTTTGGGGAAGTAAAGAGAGGGATTTAGGTATGATATTTGCAAAGTTTTCCAATAGCACTCTCAAATATAAGCGCACACACACCACATATAATTCATTTAAAATTACCTGTATCATATAGATATGTGCAAATACTTACATGTGCACACATATTTATACAATTCCAAACACACTTATAGAGATTTTAAGAGTGAATTAACCTAATGATATACCTATATATATTCTTTGTCCTCTAATTTCTCTGCAACATTTTACAAAGTTCTAGAAAGTATAGGGCATTTTCCTATTCTAGGGAAATTAAAATATTTTCTGCTGGGGGTCAAGAACAATGCACAAATATCTAAGGAATTTTCAAGAAAGAAATAAAATAAAACTTTGTAGGTAAAGGAGAACATATTTTGTTGATCATGTAAATAAAGAAATTTAGCTCTTGTATATTCAGAATATGCTCAAAAACCATTATCTCTGCCTTGCAGAGTCTGAAGGCACAGCCAGTGATGTAGCCCTTCTATGTTCATGCCCCATTCACAGGCAGATTTATTAATGTTCATATTATTGTTACTCTCTCTATGTATTTTAAAAGGAAATCAATTTCACATATTAGAATTGCTCTATATTAGACTGATAACTCTAAGCATACCATTCATAAAAGTATTAAAGCACTAACAGAAGAGAAGTGGAGAGCTCTGAATAAGAATGTTGTTTCATTTTTCTATTCTCTCTGAAGAATCAACATTCCTGAGAAATTGATCAACATGACCATCATAACGGAATTCTTGCTCATGGGATTCCCTGATGACTGGATGCTACAGAAACTCTATGCCACACCCTTCTTCCTCATTTACCTGGTAGCAGTGATGGGGAACCTTCCCATTATCACCATCACCAGCATTGACCAGCATCTCCAAGCCCCTATGTACTTCTTTCTTAAGAATTTGTCTGTCATTGATACCTGCTGTATCTCTGTCACTCTCCCTAAATCCATCATGAACTCTCTGACTAACAGTCATTCCATCTCCTTCCTAGGATGTGCCATGCAAGTTTTTCTCTTTGTATTTTCCTCTGGCACAGAGTTTGCCCTCCTCATAGTGATGTCCTATGCTGCCATCTGCCACCCTCTGCACTACGAGGGCATCATGCACAGAGGTGCCTGAGTGCAGATGGCGACAGCATCATGGCTCAGCGGGTGTGCTTATGGCTCCATTCATGTAGCAGGTACATTCTCTGTCAGGTTCTGTGGGTCAACATAGTCCGTCAGTTCTTCTGTGATATACCGTCACTGCTTAAACTTTCCTGTTATGGAGAGCATATTTTAGAAGATGGATTTATTATTCTTAGCTGTTCTTTTGTTTTTGTGTGTTTCATTTTAATGGTCATGTGGAACATAAGGTCCACCACCAAATTTTTTTAACAACAAAAATTTATATATTCAAAATATAATATTTACAATGTCCATCACATAAAATATACTAGACATGAGAAAAATGAAAATATACCAGAAGAACAATCAATCAATATAAAAAAAAATCTAACAATGCCAGAGATGATAGAAATAGCACATAAGAACTTTAAAAGAGCTATTTATAAACATTCTCAATGACATAAAGAATACATGACCATAAATGAGGTGAAAATAGAAGATATAAAGAAAAACAATGGAATTACTAAAGTTGAGAAATGCTATATTATAAATGAAAAATGATCTTAAAGCAAATGATTCACTATATAAAAATAGTGAACTTTAAGACATATAAATATAAGACATCCACTGCTAAGAACAATACCCTTTATTAATTGTAGATGCCATCAGCTATAGTTGTAAATCCATCTATGAAATAACCTGATAGTAACAAAATGACTATATCTAGCTTGACCAATCTGACACAATATCCTAGTGAAATTGATATGTAAAAGTAACCATCACATTCTACCCTTTGTCAACTTGTCACCCACACGGTAGCTCCTTAAACCATATTTAGTCTCCAAACAAAGGCAGTAACACAGTCATCCTTTCAACTAACATAATACAAAACAATATTCCTTTCCCTAGAAGAGGATGTAAGACCTTGGGGGAAATTCACTCTTATTAAATGATATATAAACAATCAACTCCCAAGTTGAGAAAGGCTGAACTGTGATAGTTAAAATAATGAGTCCACTTGGCTAGGTCATGGTGGCCAGTTATTTGGTCAAGCAGGAACTGGCCTGATAGTTACTGTGAAGGTATTTAGTGGATTTAAATACTTAGTCTTGCATCCATGGACGATTACAAGTAAAATTAACAAACGAGATTGCCTTCAGCAAGGAGAAGAGTCTCTTCCAATCATTTGAAGGCCTTCAAGGGAGAATGAATGATTTCAGCAGTTAGAATGAATTTTTATCTCTACTTCAGCCTTGAGGTTTGTCCTGACTTTCTTTTTTCTTTCTGTTTTTTTCAGCCACTGTGACCTTTCCTTAGTCTACCAGGCAATAGGAAAACTGGATTCAAGTTATCTATGTCAACAAGTCATCCATAAATGTGAACAAATATATTGCTCTATTGTGTTTCAAATTAAACATATGTAAAAAAGAAAAAAAATTTCTAACACCTGTCAGTCATGGAGGGATAAAACAAAATCTTATATAAAACAGCAACATCTGAATCTTTTAAATTCTCTCCTGTGTCAGCTTCTTATCATAAAATGTACTGATTCTACACATTCATGACTTTATTTATTAGCTATTATTTACTTATTGTCTACATGTGCTGGGTAAAGTTCAAGATTTGAGGGATACCATGTTGAGAAAAATAGTCAATACGCTAATGGAGTTACTTTCTGTTTCACTGTCATTCTTAAAGTAATTGTGCTATTTCTTCCACTTTCTTTATCGGAATTTATTCACTACAGGACAGAACAAATATAAAAGGTGCAATAGCTACTAGCATATTGAATCTTCTCAACAGTGACACAAATACTGCAGGGAACCGCCAGAGTCTACCAGGTGAAAGACACACTTGGAGAGGCCTCATTCTGGATCTGGACATGCTGTTTTGTTGTTGTTGTCGTTGTTTTAATATATATTTTTTATATTTTCTAAAAGATACTTAGTTTACATAAAATATTACATAAAAAATATATAAGGGATTCCCATAAGCCCCACTCCCCACACCTCCCACTTTTCTACACATTAACGTCATGCTGTGTGACAGGGGAGTAGGCAGAGCCAGAGATGCTAAGTAACTTGCCCAGAGAACAGAAGCAAACGAGAGTACCAGTACTCCAGAATGACTCCTACCTTCTGATCATTTCCTACTTCCCCATCTTCTGATAACTCACACTCAGGCTGGGAACCCCTTGCTTTTGATTCTGGTGTTCCCCCTTTGGTATCCCTGCTCAAGCCCAGAAATCCACCCAGTGTTTGAGACTGTCTACCTCTCCAAGGCTTGCCTGGTCATTTAATTTCATGCTGGTTTTATTGTTCCTAGTGCCTATGTCATGGTTTCCACAGTTTGAATTCTTCTTGTAGGGCTGCTTTGTCTATATGGTTCTTTTTTTATTGTGCATCTTTACTGAAAACTTTCCACAATAACTCTCATTCCTATAAGGACTTGCTATTTGCATAGTTTTTATAGCTACTTTAATGTTAATTAATATTGTCACCTAAATAACCCTCAGCTTTGAGCATTGGTTAAACATTTCTTAAATGACTTTCAAACCCTTTACATGCATGTGTTCCTTGAAAGAAGAATGGAGTTGCTAATAACAGAGTTCCCCCCTATTCAACAAATATTTGGGGGAGTTATGATTTGAACGAACTCAAAAAAGAGCATGGCTGATTAATTTATCATCCTCATTTCGCACATAGATGAGTATTTTGACCCCAAGGTGGCATCAGTGACACTCTGTAGAGTTCTTTCTAGTGGTGCCCTTCAGAAATTCTTGGGCATATTCTAAACACATTTAAATTTTCAACATCCACAATAGCTACCAGCACAAAAGAGGTCAAATGCATCTTTGATCTACTGGCATGTTTAACCAAATTTAAGAACCACCTTATTGTAATAAATCAAAAGTATTACCTTTTTTATTATATAATAGTTTGTTCTAAGTCAAGGTTTGGGATATTTTCCATCCAACTTCCCTCTAGACTTAACTGAAATATCTATCTTATTAAACTTCTTCTTGATTTGTCACCTATCTATTTCAGTGTTAGCTACTTTGTAACTAGACTTTTGTGGTAGGTTCCCGTATTTGTTTTTCCAGAAAGTATCATATAGAGTATGGATAGTGTAATACTTCAAATATGTTCTCTATATTGTCAATATCATTCAAAACCAAATAAATATTATCTGAACTCTTTAGTCTGTCTGTCAAGACTTTCGACGGCCTCAGTTATATTTCTCAGCTTTTGTCTTAATCAACCATGAGACTGAAAAAAAAAATTGCTTGATCATCTTGTACCCAAATATGCAGTGCCTTTTTTCATCTCCTTGTTTTGGCTCACAATTGTGCTTTTCTGTTTGAGGGTGCTTTGATCTATCTACAAGTGTCAACATGTTTTATTCTTTCTAAACCCAAAATAAATGTAACTGTCCATCGTGTCAAATGCTTCCATGTTTTCTATTATTTTATGTGCAACATTATATGTGACATAAATTCCATACTTTTTTAAAAATCAATTTGCATGTAGGATTTGTGAATGACTTTGGAAATAAATTTGTTTTCTATTAAAAATGGGTGATATATGTAACTTTGTGGATGTTTCCTGTAAGTAAAACAAATGTGTTTACCTCTAGCAGTGGTTCTAGTGTTGAAAGTAGATTTAGTTTTTATTGTATTATTTTTTACCCTTTGAAAAGTTATACCACATATTGTATTTATTTTTCATTTATGCTAACTTACAAAATATCTTCTAACCAATAATACTAATACTAATAAATAATTCTTTTATTATGAATAAATAAATATTTCTGACAAGTTGAAATATAGAGATATAAGACCATCACTCTTCCAACTAGCACCAAGAGACATTTCATCTGTTATACATTTTCAACAACTCTACCTACTTCTTTAAATTCATTATAAGTGCTTTTCCCCCAAAATTGGTGTCAATGTACACATAAATATACTTATTTTCAAAGCATACAATATACTTATTTTAATAATACACAATTTTAATAACATACAATTTCATGCCATTAAATATACTTGAACACAACTCTATTTTCATCTTCTTGGATAACTGCACTTTTTTTTTTTTTTTTTTTTTTAAAGATTTTATTTATTTATTCATTTATCCCCCCCTTGCTGCCCGTGCCCGCTGGGTCAGCCAACCACGCCATGCAGGCGGGCCTGCCCCCACCAGGAGGCCCCGGGAACCGAACCCGAGGCCTCCCATATGGTAAACGGGAGCCCCACTGATTGAGCCACAGCCGCTTCCCTGCACTTTTAATATTTTAAATTATGCTACAAAGACCATATTTTCAATTAAAATTTTAGTTGTATCCTGGTATTGTCTTTTAAAATATATATATTTAACCTAGCGGTCAAACACTTTGTTATGCTTTTCAGGTACTGTTTTGGCTGATTTTAAATTTCCTGAAATATTTGGCTGAAATTTGGTAACTGAATCAGAGCATCCGTAAAGAATTCATTATAACTTCTTAAATTGGTAAATTTCCAAATGGCCCTGGGACTTGTGAGGAAAGAGATACAGGAAGCTTTGATTCAGAATGCCAAAGTAGGGAAGAAGATGGAGGGGACCCCTGTGAGTTCCCTGTTTTCTTTTGCCCAGTGCAAAGAATTGAATGCCAGAATAAGGCAGAACAAACAAGAGAAAGAGCTATATTAAGCCAGTGGAGGCTGATGGAATAAATCTCTAAAGCTGCCTCCATGAACAGTAAGAGTAGCCACAACCTACTGGCCTGTGTTAGGTTGTGATTGGGGAAAAGGAGATCAACAGGTCAAGTGGATTTGCAGATGAGTTCATAACTATGCATGCTCTATAATTCTATATGCTTTATCATACTTGGTCATACATCACAGGTTCAAAAAATGGCATCAAATCCCGCCCAGAGGCAGATAATTTACTATTATAATGAGCTACAATTCAGCTAAATTCATTCTTCTGTTAAACTGAGCGTATGCCAAGAAGGGGAAGTTCCATTCTGTGGTTAGCTAGATTCTGTGGTAAGCTACTGACACAGCTATAAGCCCTACTCTACCTTGACTGGCTCTTTCCTAAGCAGGGCATTATTAAGCTGGGGAAAGGAAACCGGGATGTTAGAGTTCTGCACAGCTTTCTTTGCAGGAGTTTTTTTCTTCAGGGGCCCTTCCAAAGACTGTTATATGGAAGGTAATGACTTATTGTTCCTACAAGAAGCTTGCTCATCACATGCATCTTCCATCTTCCCCTCTCTTCCAACACTTTTGAGTTTCACCTGCTGAAGAACAAAATATCTCAGTACTGTCTTGGATTATCTCTGTTATCTCAGATATATTGTGCATCTGGTTCTTCTTTTTATCTTTCCTGCCACTATAATAATCCATATTAAAAATAAATAGCTTTATTGGTCTTGATCTTACTTTAAAATTCACTGCTGTATCCTTAGCACTAGAACAGAACCTCATACTATCACTATTTGTTTAAAAACAATATTTGTTGGATGAATGAAACAATGAATATTTCAAAACATTATGATAGATGATATATGGCTAATATTGACCATCTTACATAGAAGAGGATAATCTGCATTTGCAGCCTCTATTCCTAGCAATGTGCACTCAGATGCACATTTCCTCTTTTTACAGTTGTTACTCCCTGACTCACCATTTCATTTATGTTTGTGTGGATATAGCAAGTGATACATGGATCTTAACTAGGGAAAGCTTCCTCCCCAAGGTACATTTTGCAGTATCTGGAGATATTTTTGGTTGTCATAACTGGGAAGAGAAGTGCTATAACTGTCATAAACTTCCTACTATGCATAGAACTGTCTTGTTTTTTTTTTTTTTTTTTTTAAGATTTTATTTATTTATTCATTTACCCCCCCCCTTGCTGCTTGTGCTCGCTGGGTCAGCTAACCACGCAGTGCGGGCGGGCTTGCCTTCACCAGGAGGCCCCGGGAACCGAACCCGGGGCCTCCCATATGGTAAACGGGAGCCCTACTGATTGAGCCACAGCCGCTTCCCAGAACTGTTTTGTAAAACAAATAACTATATGGTTAAAATATCAATAGTGCTGAATTTGAGAAACTATATATCTTCCTAAAAACTAGTTCTCTATATTTTTTAAATCAGTAACAATCAGTAACAATGCAAGTACAAAATCATATCATAATCATTTTAAAGAAATACAGGTCATCTTCAGGCAAAATCCCATCTGCTGTAGACCTCTGAAACTTACAAAACCATTTAACTGCTTCCAATACACAAATGGAAAGACAAAGGATAAACATTTTCATTATCACAAGGAGAAATTCAGAGGTTAAACATGAGTCATGGGTCCTCTACAGTTCAGTAAACCTGCAGGGCATCCTCTATTCGATTTCAAAGTCTGAGTGTAATTCTTAAGACAAAGGTTCCTTCTCCTTGGGGCCACATTGGGATCCACCCTTTCCACAGGCTTGCCCAATGGCCATTTTCTTGGTTCCATCCTCATCAAGCATCTTAGTGTTGACCAAGCTCTAGACCTTACCCTCCAAGGGTGTTGGGGTGATTGCCACACCTTACCCAATCTTTGAGTTAGAGTCTTAGGCCC
Organism: Tolypeutes matacus; assembly: GCA_026826555.1. Taxonomy (NCBI): domain Eukaryota; kingdom Metazoa; phylum Chordata; class Mammalia; order Cingulata; family Chlamyphoridae; genus Tolypeutes; species Tolypeutes matacus. The sequence continues at coordinate 34,610 of JAKSZT010053997.1, forward strand.
CCAGTACAGTGAGGTGAAGACAACCTTCCCCCTAACATTTGGCACACAGGCCCAACACTCTCAGAGCAATGATTTGTCCACCTGGACTTTCCTAACCTTTGGCACACAGGCTCAACCCTCTCAGAGCAATGAGTTGACCACCTGGCCTTCCCTAATCCAAGGAGGACAGGTGCACCCCTCTCAGACATATGGGGTTCTGACCATAACTGCCCTAATCATGGAGTTCTGAGCAAAACTCTCCCAGAACATCGGGTGGGAACATCCAACCTCTTCAACTGCTGGGTCAAACTCACCCTCTCTGTACATATGGGTGGGGTTCCTCTCTTGGCCCAAGGCAATGTCTTAATTCCAGATAACAGCTTCTGCAGTTTTCTTCTTAAAGCTGTTTCTCCTTCAATCCGTCCTTTCCATTTTCCTTTTAGTCCAAGCTGACAGTGGTATTGTTCATACAGCTCTCTCAAAAACTTTGTAGATTTAGCATACAAGAAGCAGGGGTTCAAGCCATCAGAGAGTAAGACTTTCCACAAATCTTTCCAAGATAAGTGCATCTTCAATCCTGATTTACAAGTCCCAGGTTTAGCTAAGTCTTCAAATGGGGCACTTTCATCTGGGAACTTGATTTCCAGAGAATTGAAAGTTCCAGAATCAGTTACTGTTTTCTTTGTATCCAACAGCATATTTTTCTCATCTAGCATTTTGCTATAAGCTGCAAGAAGAAGCCAAGCTGCATTCTCCGAGTTTACCTTGGAAAATTCTTCACCTAAATGTTCATGTTCACTATTTTCAAATTCTGTGTTCCATGTAACACCAGGAGTTATTCTTGCTAAGTTCTCTGCAACTTTAAAACATGGATCACCTTTCCTCCAGTTTCTACTAATAGTTTCATCATTTACTTCTAAGGTATTATAAAAAGTCTCTATAGTGTCCATATTGCTAAACCATTTCTTCAAAGCAATCTAGGCCTTTTCCATCAAGCATTTCGCAATTCCTCCAAAAAACCACATTTACCCATTTATGAAACCATTCCAACATTTTGGTAATTGCAAAAGCACTACCCCACTCCTGGTACCAAATTCTGTATTAGTCATGCAAAGGGGTGCTGATGCAAAATATCAGAAATTGTTTGGTATTTATAAAGGGTATTTATTTGGGGTACAAGTCCACAGTTACCAGGCCATAAAGAGTAAGTTTCTTCCCTAACCAAAGTCCATTGCCAACTGTTGGAGCAAGACAGCTGCTGAAATTTGCCAGGGTTTAGGCTTTTTGGGTTCCTCTCTTCCCAGGGCTCCTTTTCTCTCTGGGTTCAACTCCTCTGTTTCCTCCACAAGGTCAGCTGTAGACTATGAGGCTCTCTAGGCTTTGCCTATCTCCACAAGGCCAGCTGAAGTCTCTCAGACAAATGGCTCATATCTTTTCCCGTGGCTTGTCTGTATCCCGGGGCCTTCTCTCCTTCCTCACGACCAATCTCTCTTATTTCCCGGGGCTCCAGCTCAAGACTACTTGAACATCAGAACTACTCTAACTCTATCCTTGGCAATGCCTTTTATATTTGATTCCCCACCCACCAAGGATCCAAGTTCATGGCAGATGTTCCTACAGAAATATCTAATCCACAGAGATGAGCAAACAGAGCTCTTCAGGGTATAAGGAGATGTATTTTTGTAAGGAATAAATTTGTTATGATGAAATATTAGGTAAAGAAAGTTAAGGAGATACAGGTTAGATAAAGAAGGTAGAAAGACTCATCTCATTTCTTTCTTTGTTGATTCTCCCAACACAGAAAAGCCCAGGAGCAGATGCCTTCAAAGAAGAATTTTATCAAACAGTCCAATAAGAATTAATACTTTTCCTGCTCAAACTCTTCCAAAAAACTGAGTAAGAGGGAACACTCCCTAACTCATTCTATGAGGCCAAAGTATACATACATATTCCCCATGGTTATTATTTATATACTAGATATTAGTATTACATAAGACTATATTTTTACTGTGCATACATTTACATTCCTCATACCAATACCAGATAAAGATACCAAAATAAAACTACTGATCAATGCACCTTATGAAAATAACTGCAAAAATACTCAAATTATAGCAAACTGAATCCAACAGCATATAAAAAGAATTACACATTGTGATCAAATTTGATTCATCACATGTATGTAAGGGTGGTTTCATAGAAGGTAATCAATAAATGTAATAAAGCACAATAAAACAAGAAAGGAAAAAAAAAAAACAGGATCATCTCAATTGATGCAGAAAAGGCATTTGACAAAATCCATCACCCCTTCTTGATAAAAACATATAGTAAACTAGTAATAGAAGGAGACTTCCTCTACGTGTTAAAAGACATCTATGAAAAACCCACAGCTAACAACATACTCTATGGTGGAAAAAATAAGTTTTCCCTCTAAGATCAAGAACAAGACAATGATACACACTGCCACCACTGTTGTTCAACACTGTCCTAGAAGTTTAGCCAGAGTAAGTGGGAAAGAAAAACAAATAAAAAGCAATGAAATTGGAAAGGAAAAAATAACACTTTCCCCATTTGCAAATGACATAGTCCAATATACAGAAAATCCTGAAAAATCCACACACACAAAAAAGGTACTGGAACTAATATATGAAATCAGCTAAGTGGCAGGGTTCAAGATCAACACTCAAAATTCAGTAGTGTTTCTATATACTAGTAATTAATAATCAGAAGAAGAAACCAAGATAAACTACATTCATAATAGCAAATAATGAACTTATTATCTAGGAACAAATTGAACCAAGAATGTAAAGGACTTGTCCACACAAAATTACAAAACATTACTACAAAAATCAAGAGAGATTAAATAAATGGAATGACATTCATGTTCAAGGATTAGAAGACTAAATATTGTTTGATTTGTATTTCCCTAATGGCTAATGTTGCTGAGCATCTTTTCAGATGCTATCTATACATTTGTATATCTTCTTTGGAAAAATGTCTGTTCAAGTCTTTTGCCCCTTTTTTCATGCATTCATGTGTCTTTCTATATTCTGAATATTAAACCTTTACCCAATATGTGGTTTGCAAATATTTTCTCCCATTGTGTAGGTTTTTTCTTTTCAGGGTAAAATCCTTTGAGGTGCAAAAGTTTTTAAGCTTGAGGAGGTTCCATTTATCTTTTTTTTTTTTTTTTTTTTTTTAATTTTTGCTTGTGCTTTGAGTACAAAGGTGAATAAATTATTGCCCAACAAAAGATCCTGAAGTTGCTTCCCTGTGCTTTCTTCTAAGAGCTATATAATTCTGGTTCTTATATTTAGGTTTATGTTCCACTTTTTATTTGATTGCTGTATATGGTGAGAAGTAGGAGACCACCTTCATTCATCTGTACATGGACACTGAATTTTCTCAAGACTATATTTTAAAGAAACTATTATATTCCCATTGAGTGGACCATCAGTTGGCCATAAGTATGAGGACTGCCATCTGAACTCTCAATTCAATTTTAATGGTCAGTATGTCTATCCTTATGCCAATTCTGATTACTATGCTGTTTTGGTTACTATGGCTGTGTAATAATTTTTAAGACTGGGAAGTGCAAGTCAAGCAAATTCATTTTTCTTTTTCAAGATGTTTTGGATATTAAGGAAACTTACTCTTCCATACACATTTGATGATTGGCTTTTGCATTTCAGCAACGAAAGTTGGTGGAATTTTTATTGAGATTGCATTGAATCTATAAATCATTTTAGGTGAATTGTTTAAAAATGTTCCAGGGTTGAACGTGATGTCCCATTGAGAGCTAGCTACTTTTCTTTAATGTAGGAATTATTAAGTGTAATTTTATTTCTATTAGCAAAGCCTACATATTTATCATAACACAAAAGGATAAGTATTAAAACAATATTGGTTATTTCTCAAATTGACCTTACGGATTTAAATGCGTGAAAATTTTCTGGATAAATAAATTCAGTTACTCAGAAAATCTTGATAAAAATGAAAACAATATATTGTCATGCTTAAACTACAAGGACTATGAAAACAACTCAACTCTAAATTTCTTTAAATTTTATTCCAGTGTGAACAAAACTCATTATTAAAGGACCAAATGTTATAATAATAGGGACATAGTGGATATAAAACAGTATATGCAATGTAATGTACTGTTATTTACATTACATATACAAAAAAATTTGTCAGTGATTTAGGACAGGGTTTTTGTGTTAGTTCAATTAAAGAACAGGATTTAAAGAAATCATTCTTTCTAGCTAGGGACTTTCAATTTATTTTTGTCTTAACAAAGCTGAAAAATGTATACTCAAGTCCTGAACTCTCATTAAAATGAGTCTAAAACCTCTAAGTGACAAAAAGAAATAATGAATAAAATGACCTATTTTTATTAGGTTTTGCTAAGGAAACCTCACAAATATTAGCAAGTTCTTATCAAATTAATCCTACCAACAACATTAGTTTTAGATATGTCCATTGTGCTCTCCAGCACTTTACAGAAAATAAAATGGAAGTAGGGAGCTGATATATTCTTTTACAAAGGCTTTTAGAAACAATTACCATTTTACGCAGCAAACCCACTTCTAGGTATCAACACAAACGTTTTGAAATCAAGGACTTCAAGAGTTATTTGCACACCGATGTTCAGAGCAGTATTATTCACAAATGCCAAAAGCAATACAAGTGTCCAACATCGTATGAAAGGGTAAACAACATGTAGCAATTTCTTATTTACAAATCAGAAAATACCTAGATATGAATGAAAACCAAGGTAAAACATACCATAACTTACCAGATGCAGCAAAGGCAATACTCAGAGGGAAATTTAATGCTGTGAATGCCTATATTAAAAAAGAAAAAGATAACAAAATAAGGACTTCGCTTGACATGTTGAACTAGAAAAAGAAGAGCAATGAATACACAAAGTTATCAGAAGGAAGGAAGATTAGAGAAGAGATAA
>JAKSZT010053997.1:101325-118536 GCA_026826555.1 Tolypeutes matacus
TGCTATCTGCATAACAGTTATAACAATGCTAACAACCAAAAAAAAAAGGGGGCGGAGTTAATATGGGGTGGGGAAGGGGGTTGGTTTGGTATCTGGGAGTCTCCGGCACTCTGTGTTTGACTTTGCTGTGACCTAAACTTCTTTGAAAATTAAATGAAAAATTGGGAGACAATGGGGATTGAGAGGAGGAAGGTGTCATGGCACACCAGACATCTAAATAGCTTTTTAAAAATTATTTAAAAACTATTGTAACCATTACTAGAATAATTAGGAGGAAAGTAATATGGATTAGAAATAACTAATTCATTTTTGTATGTGGATGGTAGCATTGTTATAACTGTTATACTGGTAGTGAAACATACCTACTAAACATTGTCTATGGTTTACAGTATAATTTACAATTTAGACACTGAACAACCAAGCAAACACAAAACAAGTTACAACACATCAATAGAAACATAGACTTTTGATTTCACTGCTTTTGAGAATTTTTCTGCAAACTCTATTGCTAAGTTTTCTTACTTTTCCAGTGGTTTAATTTTATTAGCTTCTATCAACTCATAGCCTTATCATTATGTAAGCAGTAGGAGGTTTATAAAGTTGCTGCTGGAACTGAAGGGTTAACATCCACACCTGGAGTTGAAGAGCAACAGAAATAAGACTACACAAAGACCATACATGAAGGGGAATTATTTTTCCTTTTTGATAAACCCTTTTTAAAGCTTTCATCACTAACTTCCAATGTTTCACGTTTAAAATATCCCGCCCTTGCGGCTGAAACCAGTAACAACATTTCTGAACAAGAGAAAACAGTTCCTCAAAAGCCGAGGATTTAATAGTTACACCAGTGTTTTTCAATAAAGTTTTTAACACTCTAGAGAACTCTTCAAAGTTTGACTGCTGATTACCCATTACCCTGATGATTCCAAGGATGAAGCTTACCTTTTCTGTTTTCCTTTTCTTTTAAAACTGCTCTCAGGAGCTCCTTGGTCCATGCACTGAATTTTACTGAAAGAAAAGTTTCATTTTCAGGGCCCCATGTTGGGTGCCATATGTTGGCGTTCAAGAACTGGGTCCGTGAAAACAGTGCTGTGGATGAGAAAGAAAGAATAAGACAAAAAGAAAAACTGGGATCAGGGGACTCTCCATCTGAAATGGAGAGAAGAGCCCAGCCACATCCTAAGGTGTGGCTTTTATTTTGGCTTTAGAACAAAGCAAATACGTGTGAGTATGTGCAAGGGCAATAGGTACTTGACAGTTACATTTTACTGAAATCAACAAGTCTTAAAGGTTAATGGCTCAGTTCCTCTTTTCCTTCCTGAAATTCACAGACATTGTAAATCTTACAAAAGCTCAGGATGTTTCCCCACCCAGCTCCCATTAGCATGAGACTAGAGGGCTTGTTTCCTACATTCCAAGGTGACCTTCTTTTCTGTCAGTATTCATGGCCTTTAATTGAAACTCCATCAGCAATATTTTAATTTTATTTTAGTTTTAGTTTTTTTAAGCTTTATCTGTTTTATCTCTTACATTTATAGTTAACATTTTTATTTAATTTTCCTATTAATTGTATTTATCTAATGTATTGGCTTCATCTTTAAAGAAGCCTTGGATCACAGGAGGTTACAACTGGGGTGGGAAAGGATCGTTAATGGGGGGTGTCAGGGATGGGAGGTGCGTGGAGTTTCACCTGAACATACATATAAGGTATATAAAATTATTCAAATTCTCATGGGGCATTGTCACAGTGGGTGGAAAATCACTCAATAAATGAGATAATACTGAATTTCCATCTTGGAAAGCTCTGCCACTTTCTCTAAGGAAGCAGCAACATTCCCCCAAGTGCAGAGGCAGTGTTTGGCAAAGGAGGATGATCCACTAAGGGACCCTTGTTATTGATGAATAGCCTTATGAGTCCATGCTCATGAAATTGCAACTTAGCCTATTGTTATAGGGTGCCTAAGGGTTGCCTCCTGGGAGCCTCCTAGTTGCTCATATGTGGTCTATCTCTAAGCCAATCTCAGCATATGAATGCATTACCTTCCTCCCAGCGTGGGACAAGACTCCTGGGGATGAGACTCCCTGACACCGAGGGATTGCTACCGTGTGCCAACTGTCAATGCGATTGGAAATGAGTTCCTATGGCTAAGAGACTTCAAAGTGAGTTGGGAGGTCATCCAAGAGGTAACGCTTATGCACATTTCAGTGGGACCTCATAGACTTCCAAAGTGGATATCACCACAAATAGAGGGATTCCTGAGGGCCTTGGTGAAACCCAGGTCCTACATCAGTGTGGCTAGCTCCAGAGTTTGGTGCCTTGACAGTGGGCCCTACTTTGGAGTTTGTGCTGCAGAGAGTGACAGAGTTGACTCAAATATGTCTTCACTGCACATGGTTCATCTATCTCTTCTATTCAAACCTATACTTGGTACTGGAGTTTGTAGGTGTACATCCAGAGCTGGAGCCTTTGTGCTGTCCATGTGCCAGCTGGGCCCAGAATCTTGGTGGAGCTGCAAATCCTACTCTACAGCTCAATGGACTCACCCAGGACACCTGGCGGGAGATGTTGATGCACAATAGCCTTCCCAGGGAATGGAAAGAGTCTGAGGCTTCACGCAGGATAATCCCATCCATCTTATACATAGGATATAAGTCCCCTCTCAAATGGAGGTGGAGTGGACATCACCATCCCAGACTCCTCAGTATGGGGGGAAGAGCTATGGACTAGAGTGGACTTACTGGTATTCTATTACAGACATATTGTGATTCAAGCAATACAACATTAATGTGGAGCCAGTGGCCACTGGATGCTCTGGGGGCAAGGAGAGGGAAAAGCAGTTGTAATACAGGGGCTTTTTCTGACTTGGGAATGGTCCTGAGTGACATTGCAATGACAGATATTGGCCACTTTATATCATCATATAACATGCACAACTGTGTGGGAGAGAGTGTGTTCTACAATGTGAACTATGGTCCATGCTTAAGGGCAAAGCCACAAGATGTATTTATCAATTGCAATTAATGTGCCACACTAATGAAGGATGTTTATGTGGGAGGTTTGGGAGGCTGTGGGAGGTTTAGGAGGTGGGGCATATGGGAATCCCTATATTTTTTGTGTAACATTTATGTAATCTAAATATCTTTTATTTCTTTTTAAGGGCAAAGCACTTTACTTTGATCAATTTTTTTGTTATTCATAAAATGAACTCAACTTTGAAATAACATGGTATACAGTGAAAAGGCCTTTTAGGGGACTCTGACTTATTTCCCAAATGGGCAGCTAGGCTTTCCAAAATCTTTGTGCTCTTAAAGTGGGTCTGCCTTTAAGTTTGAATAATTGCTTTAGCTTCTTATTTCACTGTACACAAATCTACTTTTTGGCTAAATGAATATTGGCAGTTTGTCCCAGGAAGAAGAGAACCAGATACTGGCTCAGCCCATAATCAGTTACCTTTCAAGTATCTCTCACAGACCAGTTTCAAAATAATCCTTGAAGAATTTTAAAGAGCACAATTAGGTTTTGTAGTTACTTGGCATCCAATTACAATCAGACACTCAGTGCAAAATGCCTTCCACTAATATTTTGTAGATAAGTATCTTTAAAAAAATAATTTAAAAAATACATGAGACAAAAACTGGAAAAAGTATGGGGAAAAATAGATACCTCTACAAGCATAGTGGAGAACTTTAATACATAATTATCACCATTACACAGAATTTCTCAACAGATGGTCAATAAAGAAACAGTGACCTTGAATAATAAATTTGAAAATCTAGACCCAATAGACATATATGGAACATTACATCAAAATATAGCAGGATATACATTCTTCTCAACTGCATATGGATCATTCTCCTAGATAGACTACATGCTAGGCCACAGATCAATTATCAACAAATTCAGAAATATCAAAATTATATAACAAATTTCTCAATAGAATGAAGCTGGAAATTAATAAGGGACAGAGAAACAGAGTAGGACCAACTATATGAAAGTTGAACAAAACCATCTTAGACAATCATTGGGTCAAGGGTGATATTGCAAAAGAAATCAGTAACTACCATGAAACAAATGAAAATGAGAAAACAACAATAACAAAACCTATGGGATGTGGCAAAAGTGCTGAGTGGAAAATTTATAGCCATAATTGCTTATATTTAAAAGGAAAAATAAGCTAAAATTAAAGACCTAACTGCACTTATAGAAGAACTAGATAAAGAACAACAAACTAACCCCAAAGCAAGTAGAAAGAAGGAAATATCAAAGATTAGAGCAGAAATAAATGAAATCGATAATTTTTAAAAAACACTAGAAAAAATTAACAAAACCAAAAGAAGTTTCTTTGATAAGATTAATAAAAATTGACCAACCCTTAGCTAGACTAACAAAGAAAAAAGAGAGAAGATGAAAATACATGAAATGAAAAACAAGAGAGGTGATATCACCACTGATCCAACAGAAATAAATAGTATCATAAGAGGATAATTTGAAAACTTCAAAGCCAACAGTATAGATAACTTAGATGGAATGGACAAATTTCTAGAAACACACAAGCAGTCACATTGATGGAATAAGAAATTGATGAACTCAGCAGACCAATTAAAAGTAACAAGATTGAATTAATCATCAAAAATGTCCCAACCAAGAAAAGCCCAGCACCAGATGGCATCACAGGTGAATTCTACAAATCATTCCAAAAAGAATTAACACCCAATCCTGCTTAAACTCTTAAAAAAATAGCAGTTAAGGGAACATTGCCTAACTCATTCTATGTTGCCAACCTTACCTAATATCAAAGCTACATAAGGATGCCAGAAGAAAAGGAAATTACAGACCATTTTCACTAATGAATTTGGATGCTAAAATTTTCAGTAAAATACTAAAATTATCCCACCACACATCAAATAAATTATACACCATAATCACATGGTTTTTAGCCCGGGTATGCAAGGACAATTCAACATAAGAAAATCAACCAAGGTAATATACCACATTAATAGGTCAACAGAAAAAAGTCTCATGATCACCGCTCTTGATTCATAAAAGAATTTGAGAAAATACACCATCCTTTCTTGATAAAAACTCTATAAAAGACAAGAATAGACAGATACTTCCTCAATATCATAAAGGGCATATATGAAAAACCCATAGCTAACATCATATTCTATGGTGAAATTCTAAAGGTTTTCCCTCTTAGATCTGGAAAAGACAAGGTTGCACACTGTAACTGCTTTATTTAACATTTTGTTAGAAGTACTTACCTGAGAACCTGGGCAAGAAAAAAAAAATAAAAGGAATACAAATTAGAAAGGAAGAAGTAAAGATCTCACTATTTGCAGATGACATGATCCTATACATAGAACACTCTGAAAATTTTTCAGAAAAGTTTCTAGACCTGATAAATGAGTTCAGTAAAATGCCAGAATATAATATCAACAGGCAAAAATCATGGTGATGGGGAGGAGTGGACCTGGGCCACGACTCTAAAGCATATGAATAAGTTCAGGTGTTCATGGGGCGATGTCTCAGTGGGTGGGGAACCACACAATAAGCAAAGGATTATTGAATTCTATCCTGGGGAGTCCTGCTACATTGTCTAATAGAGCATCAAGAATCCCCCATGCTCATGGGCATTGCCTAGCAAAGGAGGACAGACCATTATGTCAGGTCCATGATATTGATTATTGTACTCATGAACCATTCCTTGTGAAATTGAAACAGCCTAGTATTATATATTGGCTAAGAGTTGCCTCGGGACAGCCTCCTCATTGCTCAAAGGTGGCCTCTTTCTAGGCCAAACTCAGGATATAAGCACAGTACCTTCCTCCCAGTTTAGGACATCACTCCAGGAGAAGAGCTTTCCTGGCACCCACGGATTATTACTAAACACCAACTAGTGATGAATCTATAAAAATACCTTGACTAACAGGGGAACTATTAAATACAAATGAGATTTTATTGTTAAGAGGTTTCAAAGTGAGTCTGGAGGTCATTTCAGAGGTTATGCTTAGGAACATCTCAGCGGGATCTCATTGACTGCCACAGTAAACATTGCTTCACATAATGGGACTACTGAAGCCTCTAGAGACATCTAGACACTATAAGCATGGCAGACAATCTTAGGAATTTGGCACCCTCTCATTGGGCATTACTTTGGAATATTTGATCCCCAATGTAATAGAGATAGACTCATTTATATTTTCCCTGCACATGGCTTTTATGCCTCTTTTATTTGAACCTTTAATTAGCACTATACTTGTTGATTATATGTCCTAGAAAATTAAAGCTTCAGTCTGTTCATATGGTGGTTGAGCCCTGAATTTCAGCAGAGTTGCAACATCTACTCTCCAGTTCATTGGACTCACCCAGGACAACTTATGACAGGATGATGATGGGCAACACCCATCTCAAAAACAGAGAGTTTCTACAACTGCAAGCAAGACAGTTCCATCTATCATCTCCATAGGAGGTAATCCTTCTCTCAATCAGAAACTTAGTGGGCCACACCATCCCTAAATACTCAAGATTGGGAATGAACAATGGACTAAAGTAGACTTATATTTTTCTATTATTTTTCTATTATAAACATTATTATTCTAGCAATGGAAAAACTTTGATATAAAGGCAATGGCCACCATAGTTTCTGAGGGAGTGAGAAGGAAGAATAGGTGCAATATGGGAGCAATTTTGGCACATTGGAATTGTCCTGCATGACATTGCAATAATGGATGCAAACCATTATTGTGAAAACCTATAAATTTTTGTGGGGCAAACTGTAAACTATAATATAAACTATAGCCCAAGTTTAGTAGCACTGCTTCAATATGTATTCATCAATTGTAACAAATGAATTACATTAATGAAAGATGTTGTTAATGGGTGAAAGTGGGGGGTATATGGGAATTTTTGACATTTATGTAATCTAAAGCTTCTTTTAAAATAAAAATTTAAAAAAATTAAAAATTAATAGTATTTCTGTATACCAGTAATGAGCAATCTGAAGAGGAAATCAAGAAAAATTCCATTTACAATACAAGTAAAATAATCAAATATCTAAGAATAAACAATCTAAAATGAACTTGTTTGCAGAAAATTACATAGCATTGTTAAAGGAAGTCAAAGAAGACCTAAATAACTGCAAGAATATTCCATGTTCATGGATCAGAAGACTAAACAACCTTAATATGTATGTTCCAACCAAAATTGATTTACAGATTTAACACAAAATAAAAATGACAATAGCATTTTTTACTGAATTTGAAAAGCTAATTATAAAGTTTATTTGGATGGACAAGGGGTGCTGAAAAGCCAAAGATATACTGAAAAAGAAAAATGGAATCAGAGTAATCACACTACCTGACTTTAAATCATACTACAAGGCTACAGTTGTCAAAACTGCATGGTATTGGCACAAGTATAAACATAGTGACCAATGGAACTGAATTGAGAGTTCTGATATAGATCCTTGTCAACTGATATTCAACAGGCCACAAAGCCCACACAACTAATGCAAAATGGCTTCTTCAACAAATGGTGCTTGGAAATCTGGATTTCCATATCCAAAAGAATGAGAGAAGATCACCATCGCATACCCTATATAAAAGTTAACTCAAGATGGATCAAAGATCTAAATATAAGTGCCAAGACCATAAAGCTCCTATAAGTAAATATAGTGAAACCTCTCCAAGATCTTCTAATAAGAAACTGTTTCATAAATTTTACTCTCAAAACATGAGCAAGGAAAGAAAGAGTAGATAAGTGGGACCTCCTCAAAATTAAAAACTTTGCAGTTCAAAGGAATTTGTCAAGAAAGTGAAAAGGCAGCCTACAAAATGGAAGAAACTATTTGGTAACTATTATTCCAATAAGGCTTAAAATCCAATATATATAAATGAATCCCACATCTCTAAAATAAAAAGACATCCTATTTGAAAAATGGGCAAGAGATTTGAATAGATACTTCTTCAAAGAAGAAATACAAATGGTTAAAAAGTACATGAAAAGATGCTCACCATCACTAACTATTAAGGAAATGTAAATAAGAATTACAATGAGGTATTATCTTACACCTATCAGACTGGAGGTTATTAAAAAGTGAAAATTACAAGTGTTGGAGATGATGTGGAGGAGAGGGAACACTTATCCATTTCAGATGGGAATTTATAATGGTGCAGCCACTGTGGAGGTTAGGTGTCAGTTCCTCAGAAAGCTAACTATAGAATTGCCATATGATCCAGCAATCCAACTGCTGGCTATATACCCAGAAGAATTGAAAGCAGGGACAGAAACAGATACATGCACACCAATGTCCATAGCAGCATTATTCAATATTGTCAAAAGTTGGAAACAAACCAAGTATCCATCAACAGATGAATGGATAAGTTAATTGTGGTATATACATACAATGGAATATTACTCAGCTGTAAGAAGCAATGCAGTATTAACACATGGGACAGCAAGGATGAATCTTGAATACCATATGTTAAGTGAAGTAAGCCAGTCACTGAAGGACAAATATTACATGTCCTCACTGATATGACTTAGTAGTAGAATGTGGTGAGTTGATGCTCAATATAGACAAAATCTATAATAAGGTCAAAGAGGGTGGATAGGCACTGGATGGGGGTAATATTTGTGCAGTAATATGAGGAGGAATAGGGTGGGTGGTAGGATTGGACTATCAATGGCCCTGAGAGGAGGATTGGAAAAGGAACAGGTGAACTCTGGGGGTGTGTAGGTCTGTGGTTAAAACTACAATGGTGGGAATGTTCCTTTGGCAAGTATGGCAGGGGAAGATTATTGGGGCTGGGCATCAGGGGTGGGGAGATATATGAGATAGGGCACACATGGGCATGCTTCTATAGAATATGAAAAAGTTCATTTTGTTGTAGTGTGTTACTACAACACACACAATAAACAACAAAATATTGAACTCCCATCATGGAAAATCCTTCTATGTTCTCTATTAGACACTCAAGAATCTCTCAAGAACATAGGCAATGTCTAATCAAAGATCAAAGAACCGTAAGTCAAACAGTCAATATTAATGCATGGAACAATGAAATTTATTCTTCAAAAACTGACATTTAGTGGTTACCATAGGTCCTGAGTAGAAAGGGAGGGAAGATTACAATAGATGGAACATAGGGCACTTTTACTGTTTGTTCTGCATGATCTTGCAAAGATGAATACAGGCCATTATAAATTTTGTTAAAACCTATAAAAGTTTTTGTTGAAAAATGTAAACCATAATGTAAACCATTGACCGTGTTTAGTAGCAATGCTTCAATATTTGTTAATCAATTGTAGCAAATGTAACATATTCATGTAAGATGTTATCTATAGGGGAAAAGGTGAGAAGGGAAAGGGGTGGGATATACGGAAATCTATGTTTTATGTGACTTTTCTCGAACCTAAAGACATTGGGGGAACATACAGAATAAATTGTCACTGTTATGAAAGACAATGAAAAATGTTTTAATTTATTCTTATTTTTATATATCATTTGTTATTTTAATTATTATTTCTTCATTTTATTATTTTTATTCATTTGTTTTTTACTTTGTTTTGGGGAAAGTTTTGGATTGCAGAATGGCCACTACTGTGGTAATAGAGGATCACTGGTGCAGAGTGTCAGGAATGGGGGGTTGTGTGGGAATTGGTTCACCTGGGGCATGGCTTTATGGCATATGAATATGTTCACGTCGTCATGAGGTGTCTCAATGAGTGGGAACCCACACAATAGCTGAAAGAATATTGAATTCCCATCCTGGGAAGTTCTGCTACTTCCTCTAATGGAGCAGCAAGAATCCCTAGAGTACATGAGCAGTGCCTAATGAAGGAGGACAGACCAATACACTAGGTCTTTAGCTTTGACTGTTGTACATATGTTGTTCTTGTGAAATTGAAACTTAGTTTAGTATTATATTTAAACTGAATCACCTCCTTAAATCCTCCTTGTTGATCAAATGTGGCCTCTCTCTAAGCACACTCAGCATATATACTCCCTACCTTACCCACTGCATGGGACATGACTCCAAGTGATGAGCTTTTCTGGCACAAAGTGATCATTACCAAGCACCAACTAGCAATGTATTTGGAAACAGATCTTGAAAAAAAGGGGGAAATACTCAATACAAATGATTTTTTATGGCTAAGAGATTTCAAAGTTAGTTGGAGGTCATTCCAGAGGTTACACTTAGGCATATCTTAAGAGTATCTCATTGACTGCCACAGTAAACAGTGCCTCAAGCTGGGGTGCCCCTGAGGTCTCTAGAGACCTCAGGACACTATAAGAAGGGCAGACAATCTCAGGAATTCATCACCCTGTTGGTGGGCCTTACCTTGGAATATATGTTCCCTATTATATCAGAGTTAGACTCTTTTATAATTTCCCTATATATTTGCCTTCTGCCACTTTTATTAGTACTTATAATTAGCACTATACTCACTATATATATGTACCAGATACTTAAACTTTGGTCTGTTCATATGCCAGTTGGTACCTGATTCTCAGCAGTGTATCAACTCCTACTATCCATTTCATCAGATTTGCCCAGCACAACTAACAAAATGATGATGATGGACAGCTCCCATCACACCAACAGACAGTTTCTACAACTCTAAGCAAGACAGCTCCATCCATCTGCTTCATGGGATTTAAGGCCGCTCTCAATCAGAATCAGAGTGGGCATCACCATCCTAAAATGCTCAAGATTGAGAAATGGACAAATATAAGGGAAATGCAACTATGGAGTAAAGTAGACAATATTTTTCTTGCAATGGAAGAACTTGTAACATTGATATAAAGTTAGTGGTCACCATAGGTTCTGATGGGACTGAGAAGGAAGAATAGGTGTAACAGAGGGCATTTTTGGGACACTGGATTTGTTCTGAGAGACATTGCAATGACAGATTCAGGCCATTATACACTTTATCAAGATAAGAATGTGTGTTGCAAAATGTAAACTATAATGTAAACTACTTTGTAACAAATGTACCACATTAATGAAAGATGTTGTTAATGGGGTAAAGTGAGAGCAGTGTAGGGGATACGGTATATGGGAATGCCCCTATATTTTCAATGTATCATTAATGTAATATAAAGCTTATTTAAAAATAAAATTATTTTTTTAATTGAGGAATTAGCAAATATAAAGGGGATGCAACTATTGACTAAAGTAGTCATCATTATTATTCTAGCAATGGAAGAATCTGCATCATTGATATAAAGGCAATGGCAACTAGAGTTTCTGAGGGAAGGGAGAGGGAGGAATAGGTGTAACATTGAACATTTTTGGGATATTGGAATTGTCCTGCTTGTTATTACAATGATGGATATAGGTCATTAAACATTCAGTCAGAAACTATAAAATTGTGCTTTTAAAAGTGTTACCTATAATCCACGATTAGTTGCAATGCTTTAATATGTTTTCATCAATTGTAACAAGTGTGCAACACTAATGAAAGATATTGTTAATGAGGAAAATTGGTGGAGGAGGAAGTTTTGGGGGTATATGGAAACCCCTATGGTTCCTTCATCTATCTGCTTGTTGACTGCTCCTGTTCTATAAGAGGCACTTGGAATTGAACCCAGGACCTCCCATGTGGGAAGTGGGCAACAATCTGCTTGAGCCACATCTGCTCCCAACCCTTATGTTTTTTGATGTAACACTTATGCAATCTAAAGGGTCCTTAAAAATAAAAAAGAAAGAATTTACAATTGGCTCATTTTCAAATAGGCCTGTATTAGTCAGCCAAAGGGGTGCTAATGTGAAATACCAAAAATGGGTTGATCTTTATAAAGGGTATTTATTTGGAGTAGGAGTCCACAGATACCAGGCCATAAAATGTTAAGTTTCTTCTCACCAAAGTCCATTGCCACGTGTTGGAGCAAGCAGCTGCTGACGTTTGCCAGGGTTCAGGCTTCTTGTGTTCTTCTCTTCCTGGGGCTGCATTTCTCTCCAGGCTTAGCTTTTCTGGTTCCTCCATGAGGTCAGCTGTAGACGGTCAGGCAAACTGCTTGCTTTTTTTCTCCTGGGGCCTTCTTTCCAACATCAAAACTGCTTCTCAAAAGACTGCTTCTACTCTGTTCTTTGCCTTCCCTTCTATATTCGATTCCTCACCCACCAAGTGGTGGGGCTCAATGCCCTACTGATATGGCCCAGTAAACGCCCTAATCATAACTTAATCATGCCCAGATTAACAGATAAGTTTACAAGCATGATCCAATTATATTTTTGGAATTCATAATTACATCAAACTGTCCAACAGCCACAAGGCCCAATCTTTTTATTAATTTTATACAATAAATTCATTTGTCTATCTCTTAATAAAAGAATATCCTTCCACATGTGATATGACAATGTTAGGTAACTCTAAGATTGTTAGAAATCTTAGGAAAGTTGCCCAATTGTCATTATTCTGAAGATGTTTGTTAATAGCTGCCAATCAAGAGAGTATCAGAATTTTGGTGAGCCTAAGTAGATCTGGGGAAATTCTTGGAAATGAAGGCTCTAAATAACATTATGTACATAGCTGCTGTAGTCAGGGTTCTCTAGGGAAACAGTAATGACAAGAAATATCGGTAAATAGTATGAAAGTATATAAAATTTTCTCATGTGAGCATGGGTTTACACAAGTCCAAATTCCATAGACAGGCTTCAGGCCAGCAACTCAGATGAAGGTCCTCATTGAATTCCCCAGGAGATGCTGGCTAGCTGAAGTGCAGATGGGGATTCTCTCTTTGAATGCTAAAATCAGTTCTCCTTTTTTGACCTTCAACAGATTGGATGAGATTGCTGATAACAATCCCTCAATTGATTGTAGATATAACCAGCCATCTTTGTAATCAACTCACTGATGATTAAAGTCTATGAAATGACCTTGTATTACAATTAGCCCAGTGCTTGCCTGACCAAACTGGGCAGCATTACTCAAATGAGATTGCACATTTAGCCTAACCATCACAACCAACCTCTTGTCAACTTGGCAACCATACATGACAACACATAGACTCTTAAAAAACAAAAGGCTAAAAAGGCTCAACTCTCCTGCATACAAATGGAAATGCTCTCAATCCCTCCAAAATAGGGTTCAAGTCATTGTGCAATATTCACCTGCCATCTTTAAATACTATGACATGAAACTAAGACAACTTGTGTCTTATGATAAGGGGAAAGATTAGGGAAGGAAAGAAAGATATTTGTTTTGTGTGCATATATAAACATACTGAGTTTCCTTGTGTTTTTTGCTTGCATTTAAGCTTATCATTGTTGTTTCTTTTTCCTATTAAGTGTATTTGATTATTATATGGGCTACATGTTCATGGAAGATTTAGATCACAGAAGGGTTACAATGGGTGCTGCAGGGGATTATTGATGGAGGGTGTCTGGGAGGGGAGATTCATGGGTGTAAGTTCATCTGAATATATATGAAAAATATACAAAATTGTTCAAATGATCAAAGGATGGGGCATGGTCACAGTGGGTGGACAATCACTCAATAAATGAGGGAATCTGAATTCCTAGCCTGGAGAGCTCTGCCACATTCTCCAAGGGAGCAGCAACAGTCTTCTGAGTGCAGGGACAGTGTCTGTCAAAAGAGGTTGGCCCACTGATGAGTTGTTGTTATTGATGACTACCCTTATGAGTCTTTGCTCTTGTAACTGAAACTTAGCTTACTGTTATAGGGTGCCTAAGGGTTGCCACCTGAGAGCCTCCTTGTTGCTCAAATGTGGCCTCTCTCTAAGCCAAACTCAGCATATAATTGCATTACCTTCCCCTCAACGTGGGACATGACTCCCGGGGATGAGCTTCCCTGGCAACGAGGGATTGATACCAACTGCCAACTGGCAACACGACTGGAAAAAGACCTTGAATAAAAGGGGGAAAAGGTAAAGACAATGAGTTCAAGTGGCTAAGAGACTTCAAAGAGAGTCGGGAGACCATCCCAGAGGTAACACCTACGCACACCTCAGTAGGATCTCATAGAACATCAAAGTGCATATCACCCCCCACAGAGGGGTTCCTGAGGGCTCTGGCAACACCCAGGTCCTATATAAGGGGAGATAGCCCCAGAGACTGATGACTTATCAGTGGGCTCTATTTTGGAATCTGTGCTCCTGAGAGTGACAGAATTGGACCCAAATATGTCCTCCTTGCACATGGTTCATCAGGCCCTTCTATTCAAACCTATATGTGATGCTGGAGTTTTTAGGTGTACTTCCAGAGACTGGAGCCTCCGGTCTACCTATGTGCCAGGTGTGCGTGGAATATCGGTGGAGTTGCAACTCCTACCCTACAGCTCAATGAACTCATCTAAGTCACCTGGCGAGGAGATAACGATGGACAACAGCCATCCCAGGGAATGGAGAGGGCCTGCATATGCAGGCAAGATAATCCCACCCACCATATCCATGGGATATAAGCCCTCTCTCACTTGGAAGTGGAGTGGACATCACCATCCCAGTCCCCTCTGGATTGGGGGAAGAACTATGCATTAGAGTGGACTTAATGGTATTCTGTTGTACACATAAGGTGATTCTAGCAATGGAAGAAATTATATCAGTGAGGTGGAGCCTGTGGCCACTGGACACTTTTGGGGTAGGGAGGGGAAGTACAGTTGAAATACAAGGGCTTTTTTGGGACTTGTGGCGTAGTGCCGTTGTGGCAACAGATGTAGGCCATTTTAAATCAGCACACACCATACAGAACTGTGTGGGAGAGAGTGTGGTCTACAATGTGAACTGTGGTCTATGGTTGATGGCAAGGCCCCAGGATGTGTAGGTCCATTGAAGGTGATGGGCCACACTTGTGGGAGATGTTTGTGTGGGCTTTTGTGGGAGGTGTGGGAGGTGGGGAACATGGGAATCCCTGTAGTTTCCATGAAATATTTAGGTAATCTAAGCACCTTTAAAATATATATATATAACATTTTTGTGAGCAAATGCACATATATGCATATATATTTATATATCATTTTACATTTGTATGTATTGTGAAAAATTTGATTTTTACCCACAATTAAAAAAAAAAAGAGGAAGTCAACTTTATGAAAGAATAAATCTCTCTTGACTTGATATAGGACATTTTTTGGGTTCACCAGGGACAGGAACCCTCCAAAAGCTTTCTCAAATCCCAAGAATATCTTTAACAACTTTCGTAATCTCTTCATGTTCTTGGTCTTTATATGTGTATTTGTGTCAAAGAAAGGAAATATCTGAAGGATTGCTTTACTTTATAGAGTCTACAAAATTTCCTAATATGGCAAGGAGATTCAGAGTGAAACAAAATGCATAATACTGGGAACATTTTTCATCTGGAGATGACTGAAGAAAAATAATGGCCAGGCATCTATTTCAATCACTGCACTATTTTCATAGAAATATAGCACACAGAAGAAGGTAATGGTAGGAAGAATACACATAAAAGTATATTACCTGAGGTTCCATGGAATAGCAAAACATAATTTAATAGAATTTACATAAATCATCTATTCTCATGTGTTTTTTGTTTTTTTTTGTTTCCAGGGAAACTTTACACCCTACAAACTGTTGAAAATACTAAATATCTTCTATTCTGTAACTTATATCCATGGAAAATTACCATATTAGAAATTTAAAATTATTTAGATAAAAAATTAATTAAATTATTAAAATAAGAACTATTTATAGCTTAATGCAATATTAAATTTCATATGTATATTAATTACTAAAATGAAATTAAATCTTGAGAAGAAAGAAATAGTATTATACTTTGAAAATCTAATTAATTCTGAATTACTGGGAGATAGCTGAATTGAATTTCACTCATTTCATTGAAAATACATGTTTGGTTGAAGAGTCTAAAGAAAACATAGCCTTAAACAGATAAATGGTTAGAAAAGGAAGGGTCTATTTGATTAGAGTGTTAAGAAAATTGTTAATATTCTTCTTTACTGATAATATACAACACCAAAAATCAACAGGTAAAGATTTCTTAAATAGTTCCAATCTGATATTAATAAACTTCTTATGTTCTATTAGATTGAATTCATTATCTATTTAGTAATTTAAATGGGTTTTACCCATCCATAATTTTGTAATTATTATTCATGTGGGAAATTCTGGCCCAGAAAATGGTACAGGTCTAATAACTCCAAAATAACTGATTTATTAATATTTCTAACATTCCTCTCAGACAGATATTTAAGTATTGGGACGTTCTACAGCTCATGTATAGGACACTGATTTTTCTAAAATGCTAATTTTCACTTAAAACAAACATTATCATTAGCACATAATTTTAGAAATTGTTTTCATTGTATCCATGTTTTTAAGAACAGTTTCCAGTTTACAGATAAATCATGCAGAAGTTAGAGTTTTCAAGTATTTCACACATGCACATTTTCTCTATTATTTATGCTTGATATTATTGTATTGTTCAAATTTTCTATTTCATTTATGAGCTTCAGTAAAAATGGTCTATTGATTATTGAAAGTGCCATGGTGAAATCTCCTGCTATTACTATAAAACAATCTATTTCAACCTTCAAATCTGTCATACATTTTGTGGCTCTGCTATTAGGGGAATATGTATTTATAATTTTAGTGTTATCTTTTTTTTCCACCTGTCCTCCAGTTATTTTTAAAAAGAAACTTTAGATTACATAAATGTTACATAAAAAATATGCAGATTAATAGTAAGTCTACTTTAGTCCATTGCTCATTACCCAATCTAGAGGATTTTAAGATGGCAATGCCCATTTGACTCTAAGTGAGAGGCGGCTTAGGTTCCCATGGGAAGATAGATGGAATTATCTTACTTGTAGTTGCAGACTCTCTCCATTCATTGGAATGGGTGTTGTACATCATCATAACTTTGTTTATTGCCTGGGTGAGTCCAATGACCTGGAGAATAGGTGTTGCAACTCTGCAGAGATTCAGGGCCTGGCATGGGACATAACTCCTGGGGATAAGCCTCCTTGGCACCAAAGGATAATTATAAAGCACCAATGCAAGCAATGCAACTGTGCAAAGACCTTGACCACAAGGGGGTAATGGTAAATACAAATGCGTTTTTATGGCTAAGAGATTTCAAAGTGTGTCAGATGGCCATTTCAGAGGTTTTCCTTATGCACATCTTAGCAGGATCTCATTGACTGCCACAGTAAATAGTGCTTCAAATAGCATGGCTCCTGAGGGCACTAGAGACATCCAGACACTATAAGCA
>JAKSZT010053998.1:28975-39069 GCA_026826555.1 Tolypeutes matacus
TTCCTTCCTTCCTTCCTTCCTTCCTTCCTTCCTTCCTTCCTTCCTTCCTTCCTCCCTCCCTCCCTCCTTCCTTCCTTCCTTCCTTCCTCCTTCCTTCCTTCCGTGTTCCTTGAATTTCATTACATGGACTTTTTTCTTTAAGTTTAATTGCCTAATTGTTGTTTGAGTTTAAAAAATAAGAAGAAGTTTATAGCAGATACACTGTATTATACTACCAGGAGAGCACTGTGATTTCCTTGGAGAATCCTTAGAAATTAAATATGAAATGATTCAGTATAAAATTAATCAGTCTGAAATATATAGCATAATTAGAATAAAATTTGTAATCCAAGATGTTGAATCTGTACACTTATTCTTTTTAACAAAGTTTCTTTCAAATTTTCTGAGTAACTGAAAGGTAAAGAATGCTGTGAACCCATCACAATCTCTGATCAATAACTAATATATTTTAATATATTATAATAAACTTGTTCATAAATAGCATAAATGGAAGAAACAGAATAATTTCCAAGGTAATAAATACTTTAGATTCTAATGTTTTCAAAAGATTTTAGGCTACAAGAATATTTAAGGTGGAAATTAAAAATTGTATAGCAATTACATAATGATTCTACTTTCCACTTTTCTAAAGGCTTTATCATATACTATCTCATTGATATTCATAATGTATATGGGAAATTTTGAAATGTTTTATTATTAATTCTCATTCAGAACTTACCACAAATACCATAGCAAATTATTACCTGGTAGTTGCAGATTAACGTTTCTAATTTGTTTCTAATTTGTTGTCCAATTATTATTTAAAATTTACTTCTTTCTGTATTTTTCTGAAATAATTGTTAGACTGTTAGAACATTGGAGAATAAGAAAAGAGATGTCTCTGTGTTATTGAGACAGAGAGGCAAACTAAAAATGCAAAATTAAAGATACAAATCCTCACACTAAACAGTAAAGGAAAATATAGTTCATGTTAGTATATAGAGGGAATTGTTATCCCTTCATTAATGAAATATTTACTAAGTGGTATTCATTAAATACTCAAGTAAGAAACAATATCAACATTTTATATTATGATCCCTTGGTATTACTTGTAGCAAAGTAATTTGGATTTTGATGCTAATAGGCCTGCATTCAAATCTCAAAAGGTCATTTACTTGCTCTGTGTTTTCGGTTGATTTATAGAAGATGTTTGAGACCATGGTTTATTATGGTGAGAAAATTGCCTCACAGCACCACTGTGAAGATTAAATAATATAGTTTCTGTGAATACCCCTGAGTGCTGAAATCGTTGCAGATGATCAGTAATTTCCAAGTTTTACTATATTCGCTAAGAGTTAAAAACTCTTGCCTATATTTCAAATTTATTCCAGTCATCCTCCACATAAACCTTTGCTCAAGAGGCTACAACCAACTTTGGTGTTTAAATACAATATACAGACACTGGAATATGAGGGGATGTCCTCTTTCAGTATCTTAGTTATTTTACAATGGAGACCATCAGTTTGAACACATTTCAGATATTCAAGCACTTATGGAGATGAACTATGTGCTGTTGGAATCACAGAATCACAGAAAGAATTGTGTAAGATACACTTCAGGAGTTAATTATTGAGAAATTAACAGAGGAGGAGCAAGTGAGAGAGAGAGAGAGCAAGAGGGAGAGAAAGAGAGAATAAACTTTTTGAAATAAATTTTTCCTAAGTTAACAGCACATAATAAATAACGTCAAACATGTTTTTGGAAGATAGGAGAGTTCAGGAAAGCCTTGGAAAATCTGGAAAATCCTGAATTAGAAACAGGAACTTATATGCTGCTCATAGAGCACTTTTATCAAAGAGGCAAAATATTCAAAGCAAAATGAATATAAGAACAGATTTGGAAGGATATCCTGGATTTGGTTCAAGATACTGCTTTTACCACAAACCTTTTAAATTTCTCTTTTTGTCACTCTAAATTATGATGAAAACCATGGCTGATTTCAGGAATTAACATCTGCATTAAATGCCAATATTAAAATTTGATAAATATCTTAATCTGTTAACCAATTCTTAATGATTTCTTTCTGTTAAAATAAAATCACTATACAAAATACTAAAATGCAAGAATTCACAGAAATCATCCAGTCTGATCAACTTTTCTATTTTATTCATTGAAAATGTTTATATGGTATCTCTTACAAATATTTTAAGAAATAAATAAAAATGAGAATAAATACTATCAATTTCAAATAAATATCATGAAAAAGGAAAATTGAGGGGAAAGAACTTCCAATCAAAATTGTCAACGTATTTGCAATAATTACTATTTTATTATTTTAAACTGTATTTTTATTAATATAATTTCAACCCAGTTCTGATAGTCTTATTATCAAAGCCAAATAACAATGCACATTACATAACTCAATACGAATAAGAAAAAAATATAGCTATCCCTCAGAGCACACCTAATTCCAGATAGGGATATATATTTTGGGATTGATTTTGAGTGAAAGAATGCTATTTTTAGCCACAGCTTAAAATCAAATTCAGAAGTTTTTATAGAACATCTATGTTTTATATATATATATATTTTTTTTTTTTTTAATTTATTTATTTTTTATTGTGGGTACAAATCAAATTTTTCACAATATATTCCAATATTTGTAAAATGATATATAAATATATATGCATATATGTGCATTTGCTTACAAAAATGTTATTTATATATACATATATATATTTTTAAAGGTGCTTGGATTAGATAAATATTACATGGAAAATACAGGGATTCCCATATTCCCCACCTCCCACACCTCCTACCACATCCCACACAAACATCTCCCACAAGTGTGGCCCACCACCCTCAATGGACCTACACATCTTGGGGTCTTGCCATCAACCTTAGACCACAATTCACATCGTAGACCACTCTCTCTCCCACACAGTTCTGAGTGGTGTTTGCTGATTTAAAATGGCCTACATCCGTTGCCACAACAGCACTCAGGACAACCTCCAAATCCCGAAAAAGCCCCTGTATTTCAACTGCACATCCCCTCCCTGCCCCAAAAGTGTCCAGTGGCCACTGGCTCCACCTCACTGTTATAATTTCTTCCATTGCTAGAATCACCATATGTGTACAACAGAATACCATCAAGTCCACTCTAGTCCATAGTTATTCCCCCAATCCTGAGGGGACTGGGATGGTGATGTCCACTCCACCTCCAAGTGAGAGAGGGCTTATATCCCATGGATATGGTGGGTGGGTGATCCTGCCTGCAGATGCAGGCCCTGTCCATTCCCTGGGCTGGCCGTTGTCCATCATTGTCTCCTCGCCAGGTGACTTGGATGAGTCCATTGAGCTGTAGGGTAGGAGTTGCAGCTCCACCGATATTCCACACACACCTGGCACATAGGTAGGCCAGAGGCTCCAGTCTCTGGAAGTATACCTAAAAACTCCTGCATCTCATATAGCAAAACCTGGTTTTAAAAGTAACTCTATTCTCCATACCAAAACCAAAGGACAAAAATTATGTAGTAAATGGGCTTATTTTCTTCAAGTCACTTTATTAGCACTTTATTGCATATCATATCTTATTACTTTTATCTTCTATTTTGCAATATTTATAGATTCACATGAAGTTGCAGAGGTAATACAGAGAGGTCCCACATACACTACACCTAGTTTTCTGTAATGTTTACATCCTACATAATTGCAGTTCAATCTTAAAACCAAGAATTTGACATTGGTACTATGTGTGTGTCTAGTTGTGTGCCATTTATCAAAACTGTAGATTCTTGTAACCACCTCCACAATCATCCCCACAAAGATCTCCCTTGTGCTACTCTTTGTAGATAATCTTAGCCCCGGAATCTGCCAGCCACCATCCCTAATGCCAGGCAACCATTGATCTATTCTCCATCTCTATTATAATTTTTGTTGTTTTGAGAATGTTATATAAATGAAACCATATAGTGTATGACTTTTGAAATTGGCTTTTTCACTCAGCATTTCATTGTGGCCCATCCAATTTGTTACATGTGTTAATACTTTGCTCTTTTAGTTACTGAGTATTATATCATGGTGTGGATGTGCTATACAGTCTGTATAGCCATTTGCCTTTTGACGGTCATTTTGGTTATTTCCAATTTTTGGATATTGCAAATTAAGCCATTATGAACAGTCATGTCTAAAAAAAAATTTCTACAAACACAAAAACTGACAATAATATAAAGAAGATCTCAAAACATCAATAACAATTAAAGATATTAAATCAGTAAATAAGTCCCCACAACAACAACAAAAACCCTAGGAACTGATGGCTTCACTAATTAATTTTTTCAAACTATCCAAAAAGAATTAACACCAATCATGCTTACATTTTTCCAAAATATTCATAAGGATGGAAGACACCCTAACTCATTAAATGAGGCCAAGCATCAATATAATGCTAAAGTCAGATAACAATGTCATAAAAAAGAAAATTACAGACCAATATCCCTTATCAATACAGACACAGGAAACTCAACAAAATACTAGCAAAATGAATCTAATAACAAATTGAAAGAATTATACACCATAATCAAGTGAATTTATTCCAAGTATGTAAAGTTGTTAGAACTGAAGAAAATCATATAATGTATTGTACCACATCAATAGAACACAGGAAAAAATGCATGAAAAAATCCAGCACAATTCTTAATATTAAAACACTTAGAAATATAAGTATTGAAGGAAAGTGCCACAGCATGTGAAAGGGTATATATGAAAAACACATAGCTAACATGATATTCATAAAAGCCTCAAAATATTCCCCCTAGAGTGGGAGTAAGACAAAGATAATCAATGTCACCACAGCTATTCACATTGTATTGGAAGTCCTACTCAGAAAGATTAGGCAAAAAATAAAATAAAATAAATTCAGATTTGAAAAGAAGGCATAAAAATTTCTCTCGTTACAAAAGATATGATCCTATGTCTAGAACATCCTGGAAATTCTGCAACAAGGCCCACAACACTAATAAATGAATTCAGCAAAGTTGGAAAAGTAACAAGATCTACACATAAAAATCAGTGTTTCTTCTAAACACTTGTAATGAAAATAAAACTTATAATCAACCCAGCATGATACTGAAGCAAGGACAGACATTAGAACAAATGGAATTTACTGGAATGGAATGGAATTGATACTTCAGAAATAAGCCCTCACCCTGGCCAAATGATTTTTGACAAAGTTGCCAAAGTCACTCAATGGGGAAAGAATGTTCTTTTCTATAAATTGTGTTGAGAAAAATAGAAATCATATGCAAATGAATGATAGGTTTCTCTTATCTCACACTAACATGCAATTTTTAAATGAAAATTATTACCTAAAAATAAGATCCAAAGCTATTAAACTCCTAGAAGCAAACTTAAGTAATTGTCTTCAGGACCTTGCATTTGGCAATGATTTTTTAGGATTTACACCAAAAGAATGAGCAAGGAAAGAAAAAAATGATGAATGGGAATCCATCAAAATTTAAAGCTTTTTGATCTGAAGGAATTTATAAAGAAAGCAAAAAGACAATCTAAAGAGGAGAAAATATTTAGAAACCACTTACCAGATAAAGTTTTAATGTCAAGAATATATATAAAAAAAACTACAACACAATATAAATGCAAGTAACTCAACTTTAAAAGTTGTACAGAAGACTTGAATAGACATATCTCCAAGGAAGATATACAAATGACAAATGAAAACACAAAAAGATGCATTGGGGACATGTAAATCAAAAATCAAAATGAAATAGTATTATCTATCCAAGAAAATGGCTATTATTTTTCAAATATGAAATAATAAAGGTCATTCAAATATTTGCACAGTGATGTTCATAGCAACAATTGCCAAATGTTGGAAGCAACCAAGTATCTATAAACTAATGAATGGATAAAAAAATGCAGTATAATCATATGTGATGCTTAGGTTCATGGGTCAATTTGGTTACATTATGGTGACCAATTGTTTGGTTAAGGAAGCACTGGCCTGATTGCCACTGTGAGGTTATTTCTTGGATTTAAATTATCATTAATTTTATTGCATATACAGTTTTATCTACAATCTAAGGAGATTGTCTTCAGCAATGGGAGAAGTCTCCTCCTAGCAGTTGAAGACCTTACAGGGAGACCGGATGGTGATGTCTATAGTCAGAAAGAAGACTCTTCATCTCTACTTCAGCCAGCTTTCCCTGGGTAGTTAATCAAATACCTTCATCAGTATTCACAACTTGTGGCCTGCCCTACATAATTCTGTCTTGCCTAAAATCACAGTCGCATGCACTAATTTCTACAGTAAATCTAATTATATAAATCTACTACAATATACAACGGAATTTTATTCAATAAAAAATGAATTATCAATGCTTGCTATAATATATATACAAAGTTTGACGATATTTTGTGAGTGAAATAAACCAGACACAAAAAGACAAATATTGTATGTTCTCACTTATATGAAATAATTAGAATATTAAAATTCATAGAGTTAAAAACTAGAATGCATTTTACCTGGGACTGAGTTGTGGGTAATTAATGTAGATTAATGCTTCTTTGGTTCATATTTTCTGTTTGGGATAACAGAAAAGTTTTGTTATGGGTTGTGGTAATGGAAGGACAATGTTTTGAATATAATTAACATCATTGTATATATGTATGAAAGTGGTTAAAAGGGGAAATATTAGACTGTACATATGTTACCAGAATAAAACTTTTAAAAAACATAGTGTGGTATAACACAAACTATGTACCTCAATTAATATTGTCATTCTAATAGTGTTATTTCATCAACTGTAACAAAATTATATTGAAAATTGCATATGTGAGTGGGATATATGGGAACTCTGTATTTTCTGCATGGTATTTTTATAAACCTACAACTACTCTAATTTTTAAAAAGATGAAACAAGGCCAATCAAATCATTTTTTGGGATGAGAGTAGCAACTTGGAATCCATATTTAAAGATTTTCATAAACCAATCTTCCCCTCTTTGTCCCTCTGAGGATCCACTAATTTTGAATTAGTTAACTTGGATTTTAAATTTTGATCTGGATGTGTGGAGGTCAGGTACAACATAAAGGGAAACAGAGGCCACTATATATGAGGAAAGACTGTTACTCATAGGTCCCAGAGAAAGACATGGGTCCCATGAGGGGTTGATGGGAAGTGTGATAAGTTCAGGGGCACAGCCATCACTGTTAATTATACCCACAATAATTTGCTACCAGCACCTCTAACCATTTCCAAACATTTATAATCAACTTAATTAGAAATTCTGTGCAAATTAAGCATAAGTTCCCCATTCTACAGCCTTATTCTCTCTCCTGGCAACCATTATTCTATATTCTAACTCCGTGCATTTGAGTAGTGTAATTAGTTCATATTAGTGAGATCATGCAATATCTGTCCCTTTGTATCTGGTCTATTTCACCTAATGTCCTCAAGGTTCTTCCATGTTGTTGCCTGGATCAAGACTTCATTTCTCTGTACAGCTTAATAATATTCCATCATATTGATGGACACTGAGGTTACTTCCATCTTTTGGCAATTGTGAGTAATGCTGTTTTGAAAATCAGTGAGCAAATGTCTGTTCCTATGTTTACTTTCATTTCTTCTGGGTATGTACCTAGTAGCAGAATTGCCAGATCATATGGCAATTCTACACTTAACTTACTGAGGAACCAGCAAACTGTCTTCCACAGTGGCTGCACCATTGTACATCCCAACTAGCAGGGAATGAGTGTTCATATTTCTCCATATCCACTCCAATACTTATAGTCTTCTGTTTTCTGTGGCCAGTCTAGTAGGTATGAAGTGATATCTCATTGTGGTTTTGATTTGTATTTCCCTAATAGCTAGTGATGCTGAATATCTTTTCAAGTGCTTTTTAATCATTTGGATTTCCTCTTTGGAAAAAATGTTTATTCTACTGTTTTGGCTCTGACATGCAGCTTGTCAGGGAAAAGTGTTCCACCTGTGAGACAGAGGACATTATCAACTATGAGCGAAAACTGCAGCAGTGGAACCTGGAATGATTGCAGTTGATTCAGAGGAAGCAAGAGCAGAGAAAGCAAAACAGGATCATCAGGCTTGGACAAGAGCAGAGACATCTGCCTAATGTGTCCCCACAGGGCCCCAGCCCCTCTCACAAGAACTTTATGGACCCCCTCACATGATTCAGCCAGGATTGTGACAGCAGCCTCAACTTCCTCTGCCTTCTTTTCTTAAAACAGGCCATGTGTGGTTTAACAGCCATTATGGTCTACTTAGCAAGGCACTTGTGGGTGCTAAGGGATCAACACACCTGGGGAGAGGAGCCAATTGGCAGGACTTTGAAGCTGAGAGTAGCAGGTTTGTTTCTCAGATGGTTTTGTATAGTGTTTTCAAGGGTTTCACATTACACCTGAGAATTGTGGCTTCTGGAGCTCCTCAGTAGCTGTCGTTAGGGATTAAGTCTCTGAAGGGAAACCATCCCAGAGACTGGCCACCCAGATGACAAGAAATGTAGGGGAACTATGAAACTGGCAAGGGATCATTCTAGAGCATGAACTAAGTACCCTAGAAGGGGCTTGTGAGGCTTTTGGTGGAGTTCCTGGGGGACAGGGATCAATTTTGGATGCTGAAAGTTCTTAATACCTAGTGATGGTGGTGGGACCAGCTACATGGCTGAAGAGTCAGATCTCCAGCACAGACTTATTAATGTTCTCCCTTTCCCTTGTCCAGGCAACTCAGGCCACAATGAACTGCACATCCTGAGACCTTGTACCTCTAGTATAATATCTGGGGCGAGCACTCACACATTTTCACTTTCTCATTTCCACTGTGCTCCACCCCTTCCAAACTTGAACCTAGGCTACATACATTTCAGTACAAGAATAAGCACAAGACCATAAACTTGTGTGATTTCAAATTTCAGGAACACAAAGTGTCATTTTAGAATGTAAGGCTTTGGAGAACAAAGTTAGCCTGAGCTATGAAGCCTCCTTGGCTTGGATTCTCTGTGATGTGGTGTGAATTTTTTTCATTGTCTCAGCTCTTTCAACAAGTAGATGAAATGAGCCTTTTGGGTACACACACATACATCTTCAAATTTTGAACTCATATTTCAGTTAGGGGAGTTGGAGAAAATGAGAGGGGTGATGGGGCAGCTAATGAAGGCATGAATAATTGTAAAGCCGACAGGCTGTAGAAACTTTCTTGCTGAAGTTCCTTTTCTGTGAAAATGATAAGGCAGAAGCTTATACTTACTATGTAGTTTTGCCTTCAAGTACTATGGTATAATTTAATTCTGAATTGTGTTCTTTTTTTCAAGAACCGGTAGAAATAAATGTACTGGGATATTTTTTTTTTAATTTTTTATTTATTTTTATTGTGGGTAAAAATCAAAATTCTCACAATACATAAAAACATTTGCAAAATGATATATAAATATATATGCATATATGTGTATTTGCTTACAAAAATGTTATTTATATATATATATACATATATTTTAAGAGGTGCCCTACAGCTCAATGGACTCATCCAAGTCACCTGGTGAGGAGACAATGATGGGTAATGGCCATCCCAGGGAATGGAGAGGACCTGCATCTGCAGGCAGGATCATCCCACCCACCATATCCATGGGATATAAGCCCTCTCTCACTTGGAGAAGGAGTGGACATCACCATCCCAGTCCCCTCAGGAATGGGGGAAGAGCTATGGACTAGAGTGGACTTGATGGTATTCTCTTGTTCACATATGGTGATTCTAGCAATGCAAGAAATTATAACAATGAGGTGGAGCCAGTGGCCACCTGACACTTTTGGGGTAGGGAGGGGATGAGCAGTTGAAATACAGGGGCTCTTTGGGAGTTAGAGGTTGTCCTGAGTGCTGTTGTGGCAACGGATGTAGGCAATTTTAAATCAGCACACACCACTCAGATCTGAGTGGGAGAGAGTGTGGTCTACGGTGTGAACTGTGGTTTATGGTTGGTGGCAAGGCTCCAGGATGTGTAAGTTCATTGAGGGTGGTGGGCCACACTTGTACTGGGATTTTACCAACTCTGTTAACCAGAGGTGTGAGGGTCTATTTCTGAATTCTCAAC
>JAKSZT010053998.1:51471-65184 GCA_026826555.1 Tolypeutes matacus
TTTTTTTTTTTTTTATCCCTATAGCTAAGTAATATACTTTAAATTCAGGAAGTGAGAATCCTCAAAATTTGTTCTTCTTTTTAAAGACATTTTTGGTATTTGGGACCTGTTACCCTTCCAAAGAACTTTGATAACTGGCCTTTCCAATTCTGTAAAAAAATAAAATAAAAAAGACTGCTGGAAGATTTAATGGGATTGCAAAGAATCTGTAGGTAAATTTGTGTAGAATTGACTTCTTGATGATATTTAGTCTTCCAATCCACATTCATGGAATATTCTTCCATTTATTTGGTCTTCTTAGGTTTATTTAACCAACATTTTATAGTTTTCTGAATACAAATCTTTTAGGTACTTGGCTAAGTTTATTCCTAAATATTATATTATTTTAGTCTCTATTTAAATAGGATTTTTTTCCTGACTCCCTCTTCAGATTTCTCATTAGTAGTATATAGAAGTAAAACTGATTTATGCATATTGACCTTGTAAGCTGACAATTTGCTGAATTTGTCTATTAATTCCAGTAGCTTTTTTGTGGATTTTTCATGATTTTCTAGATGTCGGGCCATGTCATCAGTCAATAGGGAAAGTCTTACTTCTTCTTTTCCTATTTGGATGCCTTTCATTTCTCTTTCTTGCCTAATTGCTCTATCTAGAATTTCTAGTACCATATCAACAGTGGTGAGAGTGGGCATCCTTGATTTGTTCCTGATAGCAGAGACGGTTTCAGTCTTTCTCCACTGAGTACAATGTTAACTGTGGATTTTTCATATATGCACTATATCATGCTGAGGAAATATCCTTCTATTCCTAACTATTGGGGTGTTTTTTATCAAGAAAGGATGTTGGATTTTGTCAAAGACCTTCTCCACAGCAATCAATATGATCATGTCATTTTTATTCCTCAATTTAGTAATGTGATGTATTACAATGATTGATATTATTGTATACCTCTAATAAAAGCCACTTGATCATGAAGTATAATTCTTTTAATGTGCTTTTGGATTTGATTAACAAGTATTTTGTTGAGGATTTTTTGCATCTATATTCATTAGAGAAATTTTTCTATACTTTTCTTTTTTCACATAACCTTTATTGGACTTTTGTATTAGGCTGATGTTGGCTGCATAGAATGAGTTCAGGAGTGTTTCTGCCTGCTCTACTTTTGGAAAAGTTTGAGCAAGACTGATAATAGATCTTCTTTGAATGATTGGCAGAATTCACTTTTGAAGCCATCTGGTCCTGGGATTTTCACCTTGGGTATGTTTTGATGACAATTTCAATCTTACTTGTGATAGGTTTTGCTGAAGTCTTCTATTTCTTCTAGCATCAGGTAAACCGTACACACAAAACGTGGTCACTAAAAGAAGGAAGTTGATAAAAAGAACCTCCTCAAAATTAAACACTTTTGAGCTTCAAAAGACTTTCTCAAGAAGGTAAAAAGACAGGCTACTCAATGGAATACATATTTGGAAACCACATATCTGGCAAGGGTTTGTTATCCATACTATATAAAGAGATCATAAAACTCAACAATAAAAAGACAAACAACCCAATTAAAAAATGCCAAAAGACTTGAGTAAAAAATTTTCCAAACAGGAAATATAAATGAAGAAAATTACATGAAAAAATGTTCAACATCTTAGCTATTAGAGAAATGTGGATCAAAATTACAATGAGATCTTTCACACCTTGTTGAATGGTCATTGTTTTAAAAATCAGAAAACTACAGGTGCTGGAGAATATTTGGAGAAAGAGGAACACTCCTTCACTGTAGGTCAGAATGCAGAATGGTGTAGCCTTTGTGGAAGACAGTTTGGCAGTTACTCTGGGGGCTATCTATAGACCTGGCTTATGATCCAGCAAACCTGCAACTAGGAATATATTCAGATGAACTCAAAGCAAGGATGCAAACTCATATTTGTGCACCAATAGTCATAGTAGAATTATTCACTGTAGCTAAAAGATGGAAACTACCCAAGTGTCCATTAGCTGTTAAATGGATTAAAAATGTGGTATATACATATGATGGAATACTATTTAACTTTAAGAATCAATGAATTGGTTATGTATATGAGAGCTGGAATGAACCTTGGAGACATTATGTTGAATGAAATAAACCAGACACCAAAGGAGAAATATTGTATGGTGCCACTAATATGAAATAAATACAATTATTAAACTCATGGAATTAAAATCTAGAGTATAGGTTACTATGAGATAAAATGAGGTTTGTAAAGGGGGAGCTGATGTTTAATATATGTATAACACTTAATAAGGTTGACCTTAAAGGTGGGTAAATATATACAATGGATGGTAGGACATTGTAGTGAGTATAATTATCATTGCTGATTTTATGAATTTGTTGCTGAAAGGGTAGGCTAGGGACATAAATGTCAGTTGAAAGGAAGTTAGAGATAAACTAGGTCCTTATACCATAGTGAACTAGGTGGTAGATATAGATTGTGGTTAATAATACATATACAAAAAAGATCTTTTATGAAATAGAATAAATGTCAGTATTACAAGATGTTAGGAATACAGTGATACACTGGAAAATTCAACTAATGGAACATATGGACTATAGTTAGCAGTAATATTTTAATATAAGTGGATTGGTGGCATAAAAGTTACTAAATCAATGTCAAGGGTTAACAATAGTTTAGTATAAAGAGTATGGGATTTTTCTTTTTGGTGTGATGAGTGTTCTGGAAATGACAGCACAACTCGGTGATGAAATTGAGCTACTGAGTGTCCACGTTGGATGGATTATTCATAGCATGGGTCTGTATAACACAGAGAACCTCATGATGGATAATGAACTGTTGTTAACTGTACAAATATGAGACCATTTTCTCTTGAGCTATAACAAATGCACAATTTATTGTGCTAAGGTAATTTGAGACCTTAGAAATACAACCTCACTTTTATGGCCAACTGATTTTTGACAAGGGGGCAAAGACCACTCAATTTGTATAAAACTGTTTCTTCAACAAATAGTGTCAGGAAAACGTCATCTCCATTTACAGAAAAAAAGAAATATCCTTATTTCAGACTTTATAAGAATATCAAGTCAAAATGAATAAAAAACCTAAATATAAGAGCCAGAACTATCAAACTCTTCTAAGAAGAAAATGTAAGGAAATATCTCCAAGACATTGTTTAAGCAATGGTATGTTTGACTTTATATCTAAAGCACATTAACTAAAGAAAAAAATAGATAAATGGGACCTCACCAAAATTTTAAAAACTTTCTGCCTCAAATGACTTTATCCTGAAAATAAAATGACAACTCACACAATGAGAAAAAAATATTTGGAAACCACATATCTGATAAAAATTAATATCCAAATTCTATAAAGAGATCCTATAACTTAACAAAAAGAGAAAAAACCCAATCAAAAAAGGGCAAAAGCCTTAATTAAACATCTCTCTAAAGAAAACTTATATGTGGCCAGAATGCACATGAAGACATGCACAACATCATTAGCCATCAGGTAAATACAAATTAAAACCACAATGAGATACCATTTCAGATCCAATGGAACATCTATCATTAAAAAACAAACCAGAAAATAACAAGTGGTAGTGAAATATAAATACTCCATTATTGCTGGTGGGGATGTAAAATGGTGCAGCTGCTGAGGGAAACAATTAGACATTTCCACAGAAAGCTAAATGTAGAATTACTATATGACTTGGCAATCCTCCTACTTGTTATATACCCCAAGTAATTGGAAACAGGGACTGGAACAGATATTTCCAACCTCATGTTCATAGCAGCATTATTCATAATTTCCAAAAAATTGACAACCCAAGAGTCTGTCAACTGATGAATGATTAAAGAAAATACGGTATATACATACAATGTAATATTCATCTCTAAGAAGCAATTGACTCCTGATACACATGACAACAGGGATGATCCTGGAAGACATCGTGGTGAATGATACAAGCAAAATACAAAAGGACAAATATTGTCTTATCTCATTGATTTGAACAACTAGAATAAGCAAACTCATAGAGACAGAAACTAGTATATAGATTATTAGGTGATGAGGTGGGGATAGAGAAGGTGACATTAAGGCTTAAAATGTACTTGGTTGTTATCTGGAATGAGGGGGAAACTTTTGGTAATAGATGGTGGTGACAGTAGCGCTACATTGGGAAAGTAATTACCAGCACTGAAATATATTTCTAAATTTGATTAAAAGAGGAAATGTTAGACTGTATGTATGGTAACAGAATAAGTGTTTAAAAATCTATGGACCTACACTAAACAGTGAGCTCTAAATTAAACCATGGACTACAGTTAATACTACAATTATAATAATGTGCTATCATCAAATGGAACAAATGTTCTATTCCAAAGTAAAGCAATAATATTAGGGTGGAATGTGGGGATCCTGTATTTTATGCATGATTGTTCTGTAGACATACATCTCTAATAAAGAAAAAATTAAAAAATAATAGTAAAAAAATCCTAAAAATTTAATAATGTAAAAAATTGAATTTCTTATGGTTGAGTATTTTAGAGAACTAGTGACTTCCACATAAGAATGAAAGTTTCCCAAAACTTAAAGATATTTCTGATAGGATTGTTGATGATATTAATAAATTTGAATTCTTTTGGTATTATATAGTGAATTATATCATATTTGAATGATGTGCAACACTCTCTGAACCAATATTTTCCAGAGGAAAGCTTATGTCTAAAATCATGCATGTGTAAAGGACCTACTCAAATGCCTGAATATATCAATGGATTTAAATGCAACAGAATGTGAAAAGTTCATTCTATGGTTGCAGATTACAAATTGAAAGGCTTTAAGAAAGCACCATTTGTTGAACTTTGGTTTAGAATCCCAAAAGAATAACATTGGTTTTCTGAAAGTGCTATTTAATATAATCCTTTCCTTTTGTAAGCATATATTTGTAAATATTCCTTTAGTGTGAATCCATATTTTATTTATAGTCTTCAACTAAAAATCATGTTGAAAAAGTTTGAAAGAAAAACAATTATTTGAGAATTTAGATGTGTTCTATTAATCCAGATATACAAGTTTTCAAAATATAAAAGAGGATTTCTGCTTCAAAATGTTTGATTGTTTCAAATTTCCCAGCTGAGTTTTATAATTATATTGATATCCTGTATTGGTAAAAAGAGACTTCTACTTTTGAGACTTCATTTCCAAGATTTCCTTGGAGCTTCTTAGCCTCTCCCAAATTATACTTCTTTCTAAATTGGCAGTCATTAATGAACACTTCTGAATAATTATCAATTGTCACCTTTACTAAGAATGTCATTTGAGGGGTAAAAATTGACAGTCTAAATGCAACCTAACTTTATTACTCCCACCGCATGTGCGAGTGTCTATTTAATCCAGTTTGTCTATTTAATCCAGTTTTGGTGAATAAGTTGCACTCTGTGCTAAACTTTTTTAAAAAAAAATCTTTACCTTTTAAAATCTATTCTTGAACTATCTTTAAAAAAATAAACAAACATATTAAATAAAATCTGTTCTTGAATATTGCCTTTACTTATTCATTTATTTTTACTTCAGTAGCTGCCATTCAATTATTGGTTTTTAGATTTTTACTTAATTTTAAACTGCATATGAAATTTCCTCAATGCTATAATTTTAGTCCAAATTCTTCAGCAAATGAATTTTCTTAGGGGTAACACAATTTTATGGATTTCCTATATGTAAATAAATTACTTGTACCATCTGATACAAAATTAAAAATATATTGAATCTCCTGTGAATTGGAAAACATTATTTAATATTTCTTTTGTTATGTTTAACAAAAAAAGTTACAATTTTTTTCAAAGAAATGCCACTATAAATTTAATTAATCTCAAGTGTATAGGGAAGGATCTTTACCAAGCAGCAGTTGTAGGAAAGCTGGCCTCTTAAGGTTGACATTGACAGGTAACCAGGGCTCATGAGAGGGATAACCCGTATGTGCCCATTCTAAAGAAAAAACATACTTATAAAGAATCCAGAAGTAGAATGATTATTAAAAGTGTAACTCAGAAGGCACTCCATGAATTTTATTGGTGAAGGAAGTGACAGGATCATGAATTTTCTTAATCATTTAATTACTTCAAAAGATATATTAATGTTAGTAAAGATCACTCACTTCACCTTTAAGATATATTTGTATATTATATTTGACTCATTTCTTTTATACTACCGATGAATAATTCTCTGAAACAGCACAGATATGCCTCACGATCATTTGCACACTTAATTATAACTTCCTCTTATGACATATATTTGCTTATAAGGCAGGCAGAATTTTTTCTGACTTAAAGGTTATTCCTGATTTAGAATGGTACCTGAAGATCTGTCTGTGAATACACAGTTTGACTGAAAAAA
Organism: Tolypeutes matacus; assembly: GCA_026826555.1. Classification (NCBI taxonomy): domain Eukaryota; kingdom Metazoa; phylum Chordata; class Mammalia; order Cingulata; family Chlamyphoridae; genus Tolypeutes; species Tolypeutes matacus. The sequence goes on from JAKSZT010053998.1 coordinate 57,852, forward strand.
TCTGGAACTATATTGATAACAAAATTCCCTGAAATTGAAGTATTGAAAGCAAAAAGAATGAGGTATTTGTAGAGCCAGATTCTAAATGAGAACTAAGAAATTTATAGGCAAAAAAAAATTTATGATAGAATTTCTTGAAAATCTATCACTGTAAATAAAAATAGTCATTACAACATTCAATAAATGTAAAGATTTCCAACATACTTTTTACAATGAATAATTTCTGATATTTATTTGCTTAATTTTACAAGGCAGCATTGCTGTATGCTGATCATTTTAATATTGTATTGTTTATTACTTTTTAACAATAAACAAGGAATTAGCAACCCCTTCTGTATGTTATTGTCCACATTTTAAAATTGTTAAGTATATACTTTCTAAGTATCCAAGAGGTTATAGAAAAAATAGGGGCAAAACCCTGAACTCTCTCCAGTAACCAAATGTATTCATTTAACCATCATAATACATTTTGAAGAAGACGGATAGTAAATTTAACATAGTGAAAATTGAGGATTTCTAGACTGAAGAAAAATATGCAATATGAAGAGATGGAAGATAGGAATGATACGTTAATCATCAAGTGTTAATGCATGATTTTGATAAAGTAAATATTAAAAAAACACAACAGTTATAAGTGTGGGTCAATTCAGTAATATGCACCACAGGTGAATTTTATCAGCTTAACCATGGAGTAAAATTTTGGTACTTAATAAAATTATCTGCCTAATATAATGAAAAATAAGGATATTACAAGAAAACACATAATAGGAAGGATATTATAGAAATCAATTTGGACAAAATACTTTACAATACAATAGAAATTCACATGGATAGAATCAACATAAACAAGTCAATATTATCATTATTTATTAAAATTGTTGTTAAAATTGTAAATATCTTTGTAGGGAAAAAGGGATTATATATAAATAAATAGTAATACAATAGTCTTTTATTCTAGATTTCCCACAATGAAAATTAAATAATGCTAAAAATCCCCTTGTAATAACTAATCTTATCATTAAAGTAGTAATATGAAATAAGGTATCTTTACGTTTCTAAATGCTTCAGGACAGCACAATTAAGTAAGTTAAAGTTAGCACAATTATTTATGAATGAAGAGATTACTACAACCTAGAAAAGCATATATTTGAGAAAACCAGGTAGTTTGTTAACCCTTCAGTAAATATAGGAATTCATGCCTGATGGTGAAAGGATGCTTTGTGGAGGAGTAATGGTAGGTGGAATGCTTTTCTTTGATACCGTGTGCAGGAGAGAAGGTTAACTAGAATGACAACAAAGGAACTCTGGAATCACACTGCCATGAAGATAATGGAATGATTAAATTTTCAATCAAATATATTTGATATGGACATTGTTATAGAGGAGGAAAGAAAGGACTCATCTGCATTTATTATTAAGCAAGTACAATTTTAAAAGTTGAGGAATTATATGTGGTCTCATTTGGAATAAAACCATTATCAGAAGATTCTTGGGACTATTCATTAACTTTATTACAGAAAAATTTTCTAGGTTTTTCTGCCGTAGATGGGGAGATATCAGAAGTCATCCTAGTTCCCTGGTACATGAGGAGAATCATTATCTGCTATACGGTGTTCAAACACATTGGCAGATATAGTAGCTCCCTTAGAAAACATGTCTGACTTATCATTTGATGTCATAGAAAATGAGAAAATAACTGCATGTGTTCAGGCAGAATTTTAAAATGTGTTTAAATAAATATTGGAAATGTGGCTGAATGATTGAAAGGTCACTTGACCTTCATCTCACATTACACATATTTATTTGCCTAGATTATTTTATCCTGTGAATGCTGAAGAATACAGGCCCAAGATGAAAATGGAAATATGTGTATTGATTGATTTTTAAAGATTGACATTTGTTGATTTCCTGTATCTTGATTTCCAGGCTAGATGCCTTTCCTTGATGTGAAAATTTGCATATTATTTGGTGATATTATGGATTTACTTTATTTTGTTATTCCGCTATCAGAAAATTTTCTACATTGACTCCCAGGGAGAATATAACATGTAAGTACATATGAGCAACCTCACCATCATCACACAATTCATCCTCATAGATATCTCAAGCTCCTGGAAGCAGCAAGTTGTACAAGGTATGCTGTTCTTAATGATTTTTCTGGGAGTATTGACTGGGAATCCTCTAACAATTATTGTCATAGTGACCAACCCACGACTACACTCTCCAATGTATTTCTTTATAGGCAATTTATCTATGATAGATCTTTGTTCCATTTCAGTTACCGTTCCCAAAGATGTTGTGAATTCTCTGTTAGGCAATAAATCAATTTCTATCACAGCATGTGCTGCTCAAATTTTCCTGTTTATTCTCCTTGGAAGCATAGACTTGGCCTTCCTTGTAGTGATGTCCTATGATCACTGTTGCCATTTGCCACCCTCTGCACTATGAGCTCACCATCACACCACATATGTGCGCACAGGCAGCTGGTGGCTCATGGGCAAGTGGGTCGGTCAATTCTGCCATCCACACGGTCACCATATTCAGACTTCCTTTCACAGGGTCAAATGTAATCTATCAATACTTCTGTGATGTACCTCAAATTTTGAGGATCTCATCTTCAGGTGTTTGGTTTTCTGAGTTTGTGGTCTTAGCTAAAAATGTATGCATGGGCTTAATATATTCTGCTTTATTGTTAATGTTGTACATTAATATATTTTCAATGGTGGTTAGGATGGATTCCATGGAAGCCTGTAATAAAGCCTTATGTGCCTGCACTCAACAGTTGGCAATTATAATTATGTTTATAATTTCTGGAACTATTGGTGTCTTAAGTCCCACTGCAGATGAAGCATCTCTTAGCAATCTGCTCACAGGCATGTTCTACATCATGGTGCCCCCGTTCATAAACCCCCTCATCTATAGCCTCCAGATCAGAGAGATTAGCACTGCTCTAGGCAGAATGTTCAACAATTTTTTATATTTCCAACCAGGGTTATCTGTGATTAAAAAATACTTAAAAACAAAATTTGAAAAAATTGACATTTATATTTGCTGTACATTTTTAGGTTTGAATCTTCCCTTGCAAACTATCTAGAGTTTCCTGTCAAGATATGTTTTTCTGTTTACATGTGGCCATCAGGTATATATCTCTGTGTCATAGTTTTTCATACTCTATATTAGTGTAACTCGTGTATTCTTCTTGAAAAGGCTTCCTATATTGTCAAAATGTTTTGGAAAATTATTATTATGGTTTAGAGGTAAAAACAACATATGGCATTATGTAAGACCATGCCTTATACATCGGCAGCTATGTATATGCTTTTTACACAATTTCATGGTAGTAGATCCTTCTATCTCAGAAGAAAATATTGAGGCTTTTGAGTTAGATTGGCATTCTTTTTAAATTCCTCTTCTTGCATTCACTCATGTACATGTGCCTGGTCTAAGTAATAAAGTGATTAGAATTAAGAGACAACTGTGTGATTGAAGATTCTATCTGGATATAGCACTTAAAACTCTACTAATGCTGGAACTCTTGAGGTGTTGTTCAAAAGGGGGCCTGTAAAAACCCTGACCTTTAACACAGAATATAGTTCATGAGTTTTATGTCTTTCCTCCACTCTGTATGAAAAGATACTTTTCCCATATTTTCAACATATTTTAATTATAAATATATATAATGAGAAATAGTCTTCAAAATTTCTTAAAACATACAAAATGAACTTTTAATATTAGAAATGCTGTATATACACACATATATAATACCCGGTAGTGCTCTAACTCTATATAGCCTGCAACATATATTTCTCATAGTGTGATGCAATGCAAAATTATCCCTTATCTCTTTGAATAGATAAATTAGAGATATTAAAATGTCACACTCTCCTGTCAATTGTCTCAGTATACTGTGGTCATTTTAAAAGGTTTTCTTTATGTTCTTTTTCATTCAAAATCTAAATTTCAGTCAATACTCTGTTGTACTGAGATATTTGTTCACAATTGTAATTGAGGTGACTGAAAGATACCTGAGGAACTCTGTACCTTGGAGGTAATTGGCTGGTGAGTTCTACTTAATGATATGTATGTATGAAGCAGGACATGATTTGGGGTGGCCCATCAATGCCAGATTACAAGTCTCTTTTCTCTCAGATATCAGTCCACAAAAGTTGCTTGTGATTCCCCTGACAACTTACTCAGTATTTATTTCTATAAACAGGAAAGTTCAGGTAGTTTTAGCATACACATGGTTGTCTGTTTGGTGCTTTGGTATTAGGAGGATGAGGTAAGGTACTTGATACTTCCCCAAACAAAAGTCAGTTAATGTACCAGGTGTCAGCATTGCATGTTCTTTCCCTTTCCAATGGGCTATGCATTTCTGATTTTTAACATATCTAATAGATCTTTCTCTCATTTTGTTTCCATCTCTGCTATCATCTAAGGCTTCCTTCTCTGTTTATTGGACACGAATTTTCTTATGTTGACTACAACATTTTGAAGATCAATTCATAGCTAACTCCCTATTGTCTTCATCACTGATAGTCATAATTTTCCTTATTATTATTTTGATGGTTTCTTCATCAGGATGAGAGAAATGTGTTCATCTTAGACTAAATGTCTGTGAAAGATTTTAAGGAAAGATGTGACAGGAAGATGTGTGCATTTCATAAGAAAATAAAGAAATTATTTCTAAATCTTGAGATAAATAGATGGTTGGAAACTTATTAGATTTCAATTATTTGAATCTCCCTGTAACACAGGAACTACTGATTCATCTCGAGGGCATTTTTATTTCCCCCTAAATCTTTATTTGTCAATTCTTCATTATATTATTATGTTTCAATTTTGGCTTCAGGTCTAGTTGATCTGTGTGGCCCTGGTTAGAAAGACCTGCCTCCTCCCACCATTCTAGAGATTAGGAGACTTAGAATTTTTTAAATGTGTCTGAGCAAGAAGCAGAAATTCCACTAGTGAACTAGTAGATTGGTAAAACCCAGCTCATGAGGTCAGTTCCAGTCTTATGCTCCCCTGTCACATGATTGTGTGCCAAGTTATCAGTAGGGCCAATAGCTCACAGGTGATGCTTCTGAAATACGGAGCAGTTAACAAGACACAAACTTACTTGAGAAACATAGGGCCATGCACATTTACCTATTACACAGGACAAAATGAATCTATAACTCTTGGAAATATGAATAGGTTGAGTGAGTCAATTTTAAAAGAATTAAGTAGAAATATTGGAAATAATATTGAACACTTCTTCATACTTAACCACATTTCGGGCTTTAAATGCTGGATTATCCCAGGAACCCTAATCTCAGGTGCCAAAATATTTTAAAAACTGATTTTTGTTCATCATGTATATGCCCATCGTGTGTTGCCTATACAAATCTTTCATTTTAATAGAATATAGTTGAAGTTGTTTTTCTTATTCTTAATATTTAGCACTCCCTCTCTGTAAGAGGATTGTGCTCCAGTACTCCGACACAACGCTTGAGTGTGTCGCTATTTTAGGCCCAGTAAAAAACAAAGGAAAGGAACAGTATGGATGTAAGGCTTCATTACATTTACCATTAACTATTTTCTCTTGACACTTGGGTAGAGACTGTTCAGTGAGTTTTGGTTTCAGAGTGAAGAACTATAGCTAAGACACAAAAGCTATTAACCAGGAATTAAAGCTAATTCTACGTTGAAAATTGAGTTTTCACTCAAGTATAAAATAGGCTTAGTATATTAAATAACACCACACTAATTCCTAAACTAGTTGTACCAATTACGTTAGCAAAGCTTGAGAGTTCTCTTTGCTCTACTAATTGAAAAATGCTTCATGTTGTGAGACATTTAAATTTTTTCTACTATGTTGAATGTTTGCATACACAAGCACATGTGCACATATATACCTGGTGGTGATTTTAAATGATTTTAACTTTGAATATACTTTTATATAAATGTATATTACATGTAAATATACATGTAACTCCTATAAACATGATTTGTGCCAGATAAATTCACTCAACTTGTTATATAGAATTTATTTTTTTTAATGATGAAATTTTTTTTCTCAAGTGAAAAACCAAAAGTTGGCATCATAGAGGTAAAATAGAGATAAAATGAAAATCATTCTTTTATATGCTTTCCCAATTTCAAATGTCATTTTACTGTGACAGTTATTGCACTGGTTGGAGGGACAAATCAAAAACTGTAACTTTGGTCAGTTTAGACTCACTTGTTTTTATAAAATGGGTCATCAAAATTTTGCTAATCAATAAGAAAGTAAAAAGCGAAAAATCCCTGGTAAAGCTCTACAGACATAATTATGAATTTATATTTTGCCAATAAAAGATGGCTAGGAGAAAGAAAAAGAAAAAACCAATGGCTAGAAACTTGTGTCAAACCAAAGAAAAGGCTGAAGCCCTTGAAGCTATTTCTAAACTCCTATACTAAATAGTGTTTTGCAATATTTTTTCCAAGACCCTATCATCCCAATTCATCCCTTTCTTTTCTGTATCTCTGCCCACCCCCAAGAAATAAAAGGAAAGCATAATTTTATCCAGCACCACCTGGGAAGTAAAGGGGCTGGACTTAACAGAACATTTTTTTTTTTTTGCTAATACAATAAACATGTTATTATACACAATAGTGGAAAAGAGACGGAAATAAAAGAATACAAATCAGAAGAAAGAGAAAAATGTAGCTGGAGAAAGCCATGAACAAAGATACATGTCAAATGGGTATTTTCCACCCCCATTATATATATAATTATATATATATAATTTTTCTTTCATACTTGAGATTTCATTCGTTGTTTCGTAGAACAGCAGATACATTATGAACAATTTGTACAAATTCTTAATGTACCTACCGAAAACCTAAAAAGCCATGTAGTTATTTTTCTAAAGTTATCCCAGTGACTTTCCAGCTTAAAATTTGGAGGCAAGTTTTCTTTAAATGGTATCAAGTTTTCAAATGTTGATAAGCTGTTACATCTTTACATCCCACTAATTTACAATGTAATACCATATCTATATCTATTGACTTGCCCTTCCAGAATTTATCAATCTATCTAATAATCCATTCTTCCCCCACAATTTAAAATTCCACCTGTATCATTTATTAAATAATAGAATTTGCATAAAATTTCCAAGATAGATGGTTTGAATTCTTAACAATTTCTTCTGTTCTTGAGAATTCTTTAGTACTGGGCCTATAGCAAAATGTCTACAAACCAGAGCTTTAAGATATGCTATGATATCTGGTAGCTGTAGTCTCCTATTTCTATTCTCTCTCTTTTTTTTTTTTCCAATTACCAAGGCTATTTAACCACAGGCACACATTC
>JAKSZT010053998.1:65284-88826 GCA_026826555.1 Tolypeutes matacus
GGTTTAGAATCCCAAAAGAATAACATTGGTTTTCTGAAAGTGCTATTAATATAATCCTTTCCTTTTGTAAGCATATTTTTGTAAATATTCCTTTAGTGTGAATCCATATTTTATTCATAGTCTTCAACAAATATCATGTTGAAAAAATTTGAAAGAAAAACATTTATTTGAGAATTTAGATGTGTTCTATTAATCCAGATATACAAGTTCTCAAAATATAAAAGAGGATTTCTGCTTCAAAATGTTTGATTGTTTCAAACTTCCCTGCTGAGTTTTATAATTATATTGATATCCTGTATTGGTAAATAGAGACTTCTACTTTTGAGACTTCATTTCCAAGATTTCCTTGGAGCTTCTTAGCCTCTCCCAAATTATGCTTCTTTCTAAATTGGCAGTCATTAATGAACACTTCTGAATAATTATCAATTGTCACCTTTACTAAGAATGTCATTTGAGGGGTAAATATTGACAGTCTAAATGCAACCTAACTTTATTACTCCCACCCCATGTGCGAGTGTCTATTTAATCCAGTTTGTCTATTTAATCCAGTTTTGGTGAATAAGTTGCACTCTGTGCTAAACTTCTTTTTTTAAAAAACTCTTTACCTTTTAAAATCTATTCTTGAACTATCTTTAAAAAAAATAAACAAACATATTAAATAAAATCTGTTCTTGAATATTGCCTTTACTTATTCATTTATTTTTACTTCAGTAGCTGCCATTCAATTATTGGTTTTTAGATTTTTACTTAATTTTAAACTGCATATGAAATTTCTTCAATGCTATAATTTTAGTCCAAATTCTTCAGCAAATGAATTTTCTTAGGGGTAACACAATTTTATGGATTTCCTATATGTAAATAAATTACTTGTACCATCTGATACAAAATTAAAAATATATTGAATCTCCTGTGAATTGGAAAACATTATTTAATATTTCTTTTGTTATGTTTAACAAAAAAAGTTAAAATTTTTTTCAAAGAAATGCCACTATAAATTTAATTAATCTCAAGTGTATAGGGAAGGATCTTTACCAAGCAGCAGTTGTAGGAAAGCTGGCCTCTTAAGGTTGACATTGACAGGTAACCAGGGCTCATGAGAGGGATAACCCGTATGTGCCCATTCTAAAGAAAAAACATACTTATAAAGAATCCAGAAGTAGAATGATTATTAAAAGTGTAACTCAGAAGGCACTCCATGAATTTTATTGGTGAAGGAAGTGACAGGATCATGAATTTTCTTAATCATTTAATTACTTCAAAAAATATATTAATGTTAGTAAAGATCACTCACTTCACCTTTAAGATATATTTGTATATTATATTTGACTCATTTCTTTTATACTACCGATGAATAATTCTCTGAAACAGCACAGATATGCCTCACGATCATTTGCACACTTAATTATAACTTCCTCTTATGACATATATTTGCTTATAAGGCAGGCAGAATTTTTTCTGACTTAAAGGTTATTCCTGATTTAGAATGGTACCTGAAGATCTGTCTGTGAATACACAGTTTGACTGAAAAAATCTGGAACTATATTGATAACAAAATTCCCTGAAATTGAAGTATTGAAAGCAAAAAGAATGAGGTATTTGTAGAGCCAGATTCTAAATGAGAGCTAAGAAATTTATAGGCAAAAAAAAGTTATGATAGAATTTCTTGAAAATCTATCACTGTAAATAAAAATAGTCATTACAACATTCAATAAATGTAAAGATTTCCAACGTACTTTTTACAATGAACAATTTCTGATATTTATTTGCTTAATTTTACAAGGCAGCATTGCTGTATGCTGATCATTTTAATATTGTATTGTTTATTACTTTTTAACAATAAACAAGGAATTAGCAACCCCTTCTGTATGTTATTGTCCACATTTTAAAATTGTTAAGTATATACTTTCTAAGTATCCAAGTGGTTATAGAAAAAATAGGGGCAAAACCCTGAACTCTCTCCAGTAACCAAATGTATTTATTTAACCATCATAATACATTTTGAAGAAGACGGATAGTAAATTTAACATAGTGAAACTTGAGGATTTCTAGACTGAAGAAAAATATGCAATATGAAGAGATGGAAGATAGGAATGATACGTTAATCATCAAGTGTTAATGCATGATTTTGATAAAGTAAATATTAAAAAAACACAACAGTTGTAAGTGTGGGTCAATTCAGTAATATGCGCCACAGGTGAATTTTATCAGCTTAACCATGGAGTAAAATTTTGGTACTTAATAAAATTATCTGCCTAATATAATGAAAAATAAGGATATTACAAGAAAACACATAATAGAAAGGATATTATAGAAATCAATTTGGACAAAATACTTTACAATACAATAGAAATTCACATGGATAGAATCAACATAAACAAGTCAATATTATCATTATTTATTAAAATTGTTGTTAAAATTGTAAATATCTTTGTAGGGAAAAAGGAATTATATATAAATAAATAGTAATACAATAGTCTTTTATTCTAGATTTCCCACAATGAAAATTAAATAATGCTAAAAATCCCCTTGTAATAACTAATCTTATCATTAAAGTAGTAATATGAAATAAGGTATCTTTACGTTTCTAAATGCTTCAGGACAGCACAATTAAGTAAGTTAAAGTTAGCACAATTATTTATGAATGAAGAGATTACTACAACCTAGAAAAGCATATATTTGAGAAAACCAGGTAGTTTGTTAACCCTTCAGTAAATATAGGAATTCATGCCTGATGGTGAAAGGATGCTTTGTGGAGGAGTAATGGTAGGTGGAATGTTTTTCTTTGATATTGTGTGCAGGAGAGAAGGTTAACTAGAACGACAACAAAGGAACTCTGGAATCACACTGCCATGAAGATAATGGAATGATTAAATTTTCAATCAAATATATTTGATATGGACATTGTTATAGAGGAGGAAAGAAAGGACTCATCTGCATTTATTATTAAGCAAGTACAATTTTAAAAGTTGAGGAATTATATGTGGTCTCATTTGGAATAAAAACATTCTCAGAAGATTCTTGGGACTATTCATTAACTTTATTACAGAAAAATTTTCTAGGTTTTTCTGCCGTAGATGGGGAGATATCAGAAGTCATCCTAGTTCCCTGGTACATGAGGAGAATCATTATCTGCTATACGGTGTTCAAACACATTGGCAGATATAGTAGCTCCCTTAGAAAACATGCCTGACTTATCATTTGATGTCATAGAAAATGAGAAAATAACTGCATGTGTTCAGGCAGAATTTTAAAATGTGTTTAAATAAATATTGGAAATGTGGCTGAATGATTGAAAGGTCACTTGACCTTCATCTCACATTACACATATTTATTTGCCTAGATTATTTTATCCTGTGAATGCTGAAGAATACAGGCCCAAGATGAAAATGGAAATATGTGTATTGATTGATTTTTAAAGATTGACATTTGTTGATTTCCTGTATCTTGATTTCCAGGCTAGATGCCTTTCCTTGATGTGAAAATTTGCATATTATTTGGTGATATTATGGATTTACTTTATTTTGTTATTCCGCTATCAGAAAATTTTCTACATTGACTCCCAGGGAGAATATAACATGTAAGTACATATGAGCAACCCCACCATCATCACACAATTCATCCTCATAGATATCTCAAGCTCCTGGAAGCAGCAAGTTGTGCAAGGTATGCTGTTCTTAATGATTTTTCTGGGAGTATTGACTGGGAATCCGCTAACAATTATTGTCATAGTGACCAACCCACGACTACACTCTCCAATGTATTTCTTTATAGGCAATTTATCTATGATAGATCTTTGTTCCATTTCAGTTACTGTTCCCAAAGATGTTGTGAATTCTCTGTTAGGCAATAAATCAATTTCTATCACAGCATGTGCTGCTCAAATTTTCCTGTTTATTCTCCTTGGAAGCATAGACTTGGCCTTCCTTGTAGTGATGTCCTATGATCACTGTTGCCATTTGCCACCCTCTGCACTATGAGCTCACCATCACACCACATATGTGCGCACAAGCAGCTGGTGGCTCATGGGCAAGTGGGTCGGTCAATTCTGCCATCCACACAGTCACCATATTCAGACTTCCTTTCACAGGGTCAAATGTAATCTATCAATACTTCTGTGATGTACCTCAAATTTTGAGGATCTCATCTTCAGGTGTTTGGTTTTCTGAGTTTGTGGTCTTAGCAAAAAATGTATGCATGGGCTTAATATATTCTGCTTTATTGTTTATGTTGTACATTAATATATTTTCAATGGTGGTTAGGATGGATTCCATGGAAGCCTGTAATAAAGCCTTATGTGCCTGCACTCAACAGTTGGCAATTATAATTATGTTTATAATTTCTGGAACTATTGGTGTCTTAAGTCCCACTGCAGATGAAGCATCTCTTAGCAATCTGCTCACAGGCATGTTCTACATCATGGTGCCCCCGTTCATAAACCCCCTCATCTATAGCCTCCAGATCAGAGAGATTAGCACTGCTCTAGGCAGAATGTTCAACAATTTTTTATATTTCCCAACCAGGGTTATCTGTGATTAAAAAATACTTAAAAACAAAATTTGAAAAAATTGACATTTATATTTGCTGTACATTTTTAGGTTTGAATCTTCCCTTGCAAACTATCTAGAGTTTCCTGTCTAGATATGTTTTTCTGTTTACATGTGGCCATCAGGTATATATCTCTGTGTCATAGTTTTTCATACTCTATATTAGTGTAACTCGTGTATTCTTCTTGAAAAGGCTTCCTATATTGTCAAAATGTTTTGGAAAATTATTATTATGGTTTAGAGGTAAAAACAACATATGGCATTATGTAAGACCATGCCTTATACATCGGCAGCTATGTATATGCTTTTTACACAATTTCATGGTAGTAGATCCTTCTACCTCAGAAGAAAATATTGAGGCTTTTGAGTTAGATTGGCATTCTTTTTAAATTCCTCTTCTTGCATTCACTCATGTACATGTGCCTGGTCTAAGTAATAAAGTGATTAGAATTAAGAGACAACTGTGAGATTGAGGATTCTATCTGGATATAACACTTAAAACTCTACTAATGCTGGAACTCTTGAGGTGTTGTTCAAAAGGGGGCCTGTAAAAACCCTGACCTTTAACACAGAATATAGTTCATGAGTTTTATGTCTTTCCTCCACTCTGTATGAAAAGATACTTTTCCCATATTTTCAACATATTTTAATTATAAATATATATAATGAGAAATAGTCTTCAAAATTTCTTAAAACATACAAAATGAACTTTTAATATTAGAAATACACACATATATAATACCCGGTAGTGCTCTAACTCTATATAGCCTGCAACATATATTTCTCATAGTGTGATGCAATGCAAAATTATCCCTTATCTCTTTGAATAGATAAATTAGAGATATTAAAATGTCACACTCTCCTGTCAATTGTCTCAGTATACTGTGGTCATTTTAAAAGGTTTTCTTTATGTTCTTTTTCATTCAAAATCTAAATTTCAGTCAATACTCTGTTGTACTGAGATATTTGTTCACAATTGTAATTGAGGTGACTGAAAGATACCTGAGGAACTCTGTACCTTGGAGGTAATTGGCTGGTGAGTTCTACTTAATGATATGTATGTATGAAGCAGGACATGATTTGGGGTGGCCCATCAATGCCAGATTACAAGTCTCTTTTCTCTCAGATATCAGTCCACAAAAATTGCTTGTGATTCCCCTGACAACTTACTCAGTATTTATTTCCATAAACAGGAAAGTTCAGGTAGTTTTAGCATACACATGGTTGTCTGTTTGGTGCTCTGGTATTAGGAGGATGAGGTAAGGTACTTGATGCTTCCCCAAACAAAAGTCAGTTAATGTACCAGGTGTCAGCATTGCATGTTCTTTCCCTTTCCAATGGGCTATGCATTTCTGATTTTTAACATATCTAATAGATCTTTCTCTCATTTTGTTTCCATCTCTGCTATCATCTAAGGCTTCCTTCTCTGTTTATTGGACACGAATTTTCTTATGTTGACTACAACATTTTGAAGATCAATTCATAGCTAACTCCCTATTGTCTTCATCACTGATAGTCATAATTTTCCTTATTATTATTTTGATGGTTTCTTCATCTCTTCATCAGGATGAGAGAAATGTGTTCATCTTAGACTAAATGTCTGTGAAAGATTTTAAGGAAAGATGTGACAGGAAGATGTGTGCATTTCATAAGAAAATAAAGAAATTATTTCTAAATCTTGAGATAAATAGATGGTTGGAAACTTATTAGATTTCAATTATTTGAATCTCCCTGTAACACAGGAACTACTGATTCATCTCGAGGGCATTTTTATTTCCCCCTAAATCTTTATTTGTCAATTCTTCATTATATTATTATGTTTCAATTTTGGCTTCAGGTCTAGTTGATCTGTGTGGCCCTGGTTAGAAAGACCTGCCTCCTCCCACCATTCTAGAGATTAGGAGACTTAGAATTTTTTAAATGTGTCTGAGCAAGAAGCAGAAATTCCACTAGTGAACTAGTAGATTGGTAAAACCCAGCTCATGAGGTCAGTTCCAGTCTTATGCTCCCCTGTCACATGATTGTGTGCCAAGTTATCAGTAGGGCCAATAGCTCACAGGTGATGCTTCTGAAATACAGAGCAGTTAACAAGACACAAACTTACTTGAGAAACATAGGGCCATGCACATTTACCTATTACACAGGACAAAATGAATCTATAACTCTTGGAAATATGAATAGGTTGAGTGAGTCAATTTTAAAAGAATTAAGTAGAAATATTGGAAATAATATTGAACACTTCTTCATACTTAACCACATTTCGGGCTTTAAATGCTGGATTATCCCAGGAACCCTAATCTCAGGTGCCAAAATATTTTAAAAACTGATTTTTGTTCATCATGTATATGCCCATCGTGTGTTGCCTATACAAATCTTTCATTTTAATAGAATATATTTGAAGTTGTTTTTCTTATTCTTAATATTTAGCACTCCCTCTCTGTAAGAGGATTGTGCTCCAGTAATCCGACACAATGCTTGAGTGTGTAGCTATCTTAGGCCCAGTAAAAAACAAAGGAAAGGAAGAGTATAGATGTAAGGCTTCATTACATTTACCATTAACTATTTTCTCTTGACACTTGGGTAGAGACTGTTCAGTGAGTTTTGGTTTCAGAGTGAAGAACTATAGCTAAGACACAAAAGCTATTAACCAGGAATTAAAGCTAATTCTACGTTGAAAATTGAGTTTTCACTCAAGTATAAAATAGGCTTAGTATATTAATATAACACCACACTAATTCCTAAACTAGTTGTACCAATTACGTTAGCAAAGCTTGAGAGTTCTCTTTGCTCTACTAATTGAAAAATGCTTCATGTTGTGAGACATTTAAATTTTTTCTACTATGTTGAATGTTTGCATACACAAGCACATGTGCACATATATACCTGGTGGTGATTTTAAATGATTTTAACTTTGAATATACTTTTATATAAATGTATATTACGTGTAAATATACATGTAACTCCTATAAACATGATTTGTGCCAGATAAATTCACTCAACTTGTTATATAGAATTTATTTTTTTTAATGATGAAATTTTTTTTCTCAAGTGAAAAACCAAAAGTTGGTATCATAGAGGTAAAATAGAGATAAATGAAAATCACTCTTTTATATGCTTTCCCAATTTCAAATGTCATTTTACTGTGACAGTTATTGCACTGGTTGGGGGGACAAATCAAAAACTGTGACTTTGATCAGTTTAGACTCACTTGTTTTTATAAAATGGGTCATCAAAATTTTGCTAATCAATAAGAAAGTAAAAAGCGAAAAATCCCTGGTAAAGCTCTACAGACATAATTATGAATTTATATTTTGCCAATAAAAGATGGCTAGGAGAAAGAAAAAGAAAAAAACAATGGCTAGAAACTTGTGCCAAACCAAAGAAAAGGCTGAAGCCTTTGATGCTATTTCTAAACTCCTATACTAAGTAGTGTTTTGCAATATTTTTTCCAAGACCCTATCATCCCAATTCATCCCTTTCTTTTCTGTATCTCTGCCCACCCCCAAGAAATAAAAGGAAAGCATAATTTTATCCAGCACCATCTGGGAAGTAAAGGGGCTGGACTTAACAGAACATTTTTAAATGTAAAGGTACTTGTGAATACCAGTGAAGGGAGGGAAACATTGGCAAGGACACAGAACAGTGAGCTGATACTTTGGAACTGAGACTCTGAGAGATGAAGGACACTGGACCAGGTTTATGGTGGATGGCTGGCAACCATCTTGGCTAGAAGAGGGAACATACAATTGGCAGGATTCAAGGAGAGGGCAATGCTTCAACCCCCAAAGGAAGTCTCTAGGTTTCATCCCTAAGTGGATGTGCTTTCCAGACTTCAACAAGGTATCCTCAGGAGGATCTCCTCTCTCATGTATAGTAACGATACAGGAAACCTAAGAGAATAGCACCTATGATGGGGAAAACCCAATTCAACCAGCAATTTTTATTATTTTTTGAAGCATCCTTGCTATCATTTTCAGTTTTACTTTCACTCAGATGGATATCAACAATATAGTATTGCTTGAGCATTTGGTGGCATCAAAGGAGTAATCTACAACTTCAAAGCTGTCACTTGCTTCTGCACCAGCTTGTTCCAGCAGAACTTCCTCTCCACCGGGATGCTCCTTGAGGAAGCTTGAGATATTGTGGAATGGAAAGTGGATCACCAGCCATAATCCCTCCCAAGAACTGCACTTCACCACCACTTCCAACAGGTCACAAGCGGGAGATCTCGACCTCCTGCCCTTTCCCATCGCTGCTATTTCCACTGTCACCCTTGGGACCGAAATATCTAGCTTCTCCACTGCTAGCTGGGTTTCTGCTACTAACTCCTTTGAGAACATTACATAGAATTTTGGGCTTGTCTTTATCTTTTGACGAAGAGAAATTCTCAATTATAATATAATTGAATGTATGAATATTTTTTATTGTGGTTTGTGTTTTATTTCTTCTTTAAGAATTCATTACCTACACTCAATCCCAAAGATAGTCTCCTTTGATGCTCTCTAAAAGTAATTATAGTTTTGACTTTCACATATTTTCCTTTAATTTACATCTTTTTATGGTTAGAAAGCGGAGTCAAATTTTATTTTATCCAATGTTGATTATCTAACTGTCAAAGCACCATTTATTGAAAAGCCTGTACTGTTTATTGGATTATCACACAGGAGCTCTGTCAAATATTAAGGGCATGTATCTCAGCATGTTTGTAACTGTCTCCTTTATTCTTTTGTACCAGTCTCTTATTATATTTCTTCACTTACACTTATGTAAATACAAATGACTTAACATAATTATATTTTGAAAATGTGAGTTAAATTGAAAAATATGTATTTTAATTACACTTTGAAATGCTTCCAGAAAAACCCATGGAAATGGTTGAATTTCATGTGTGGAGTTTTATAACGCATATTTTTCTTCAAATATGAGTATACAATGCTTTGGAGAAATATATCTGGGTAGTGTTGTATTTACTCATTAGACATATGATAGTACTACTGTGTTTAATAAAATGGTGATTTTAGGAGAACAAAATACTGAGTGAAATATTTACTTTAGACAGTAGGTTTCCACAGATGAGGTGAATTAAAGTGATAGGTGTTTTGTATGATATTTTTAAGCTGATAGAAATTTTCACTTTTGAGGGTGTCAAGAGCTGATTAAAAGCTGAGCTGAGAGATCCCTGAGCTGAACTGAACCAGAGCTGACCTAATGTGCCAGTTGATGAATGTAGTAGATTTTAAAAAGTCAAAGCCAAAGTGGAAGTAAACAGTGAAACCTTCAATCCCTTACTGTGATAGTATAAACAAGAGCATACAGGAAGGAAAGATGGATGCTCCCACCTGTTCATTTCTCCAGGGAATGTGCTAGCAAGAGAGTGTCAGATGGATCAGCACCTACATGGGTATCTCTCACTTTTGGGGGTTCCCCACACAAAAGGCTCCTGCAGTTTTATGGACCCAGAGTCTGGGGATGGGAGGAGGAAAGAAGTCTAGCTGGGGTACCTGAGGAAGGCCTTGACTTTGAGCCTCTGGGAGGGAGGACTCCTAGTGGACGAACCTTCCCTAGGAATTCATAAATGAACAAGAGCATGACCAGACAAGGGGTCCTGAGCCCTTGACTGCAATTCCCTTCAGAGGCAGCAAGGCACTGACTGTGCACCAAGTGTGCGGGGGAGGGCAGCTTTCCCTCTCTCTGGCCGCCAGTAAAGCCTTTGTAATTGCCTCAGGTCAGGACTGAAAAATCACAGGAAAAGCATTTTTATTCATATGTTTTTGTTTTTGTTTTTGTTTTTAAACAAGTGCAACACTCTTCATGTCCATCTCTTGATTTTTTAGGAGTCCAGTGAGAAATACAAGCTACCCCTCAACATTGATCCCAATAGGTCTTACTTTGAGATGTGGTATAAATAAATGGGATGTTAATCTGAGGCAACAGCAAACAAAACTCATGATCAAAATCACTCCAATCACATTGATCAGGCCTGCAAGGAATATTAAATGTAGCCACAAACATTAAACATTGCCAGGTTAGGTAAAAGATGTCTTATAATACATGGTTCTGTTTTAGAGAGCAAGGGACCTTCTTAAATTTTCACATGAAACTTTTTTACCTGACCTGAGGAACTAATTAATTTACAGCACAGCTCTGACCTGTAAGTGGAATCTTACCTGAATATCTTTCAGTGCTGAGGCAGTGCAATGATGGAGTACACATACAAGAAGGAAAAGTTCAAAGGACACACTGAGTTCCCTTGAAACAGTGCTTACAATATTAGGACACCTCAATCAGAACATATATATGTTCTTTAGGTAATTAAGTTTACCAGGCTTCCAATATCACCTTTCATTGCCCCAGCCACACTGGGGTTCCTAGTCTAGGGCTAATAATTTAGTTTAGACCTTGGTTTAAAATGACCAGCTAAGGCATTCAATTTCAAACAGCTTTGTTTGCCCATGATGACAGTGCATTTGTCTCATGATTGTGGACATCCGGAGGTGTTCTGCTTGGACATTGCAGGAGCTGGGGCCAAATTCTTTGTTTCATAATGAGCGATTTCAGGTATGTTTTTAGGTCAGCAGTTAATTGAATGCAAAGCACACCCAGCATCTAAGAAAGGCAGCCTGTGAGTATTTTTTTAGGAGGAGGGACAAGTTTTCAGGGACAGTTCTGAAAAACAAAGGTCATTAATATGTCTCCCTCCTAGACACCTCTCTAGGTGATGGATTGTTGTTGTTTTTGTTAGTGTGTCCATTCCTTTTACTTTATATAAATTCCCTACTCTTATCCAAATCTTCTGTCTGATATATTTGTGCACAAATGGAACAAAAGCTTTAAAACAGGAAAGCATTTTTAAAAAACTTAACTAGAAAGTTGAATCACATTTAACAAGAGTTCAACACAAAATCATGGATTCTATAAAAGATTTTATAATAGGTTTTTCAAACTTCCCATCATTTGAAGTTTAATATTTATCTTAATCTCCCAATTAGTTGAATTTTTGGTGAGGTATTGGATGGGATGGGATGGTCTTACAAACTTGTATGAGACCAAGGTGTCAATATCTATAAAGAAGAATGTACAATTGAAGGAAGAGCACAGGCAGCCTGATCAAATATACAGAGCAGATGGGAAATGCACTTTCAGGGAGATGCTGCATTGAGACACCAGACTGAGCACCTGAGACGTGTAATCTAGACTTGAATCCTTCTGTCCCCATCCACCAGCCACTTAAGCTTGTCCTTTAATGGTTCATTAAAATGCTCTATCACTCCTGTGGCTTCAGGCAGATATGGAGCATGGAGAGTTCAACAGATGTCCCATCATTGGGCTAACCCCATATCACTGGGACACAAATTTGAGACAATTACAAAATGCTAAATATTTAAGAAAGCCAAACAGGAAACATTTGGATAGTGTAGCCTGAGTCAGTGGAACACAAGGTAATGATCAAGCCAAACCTGGAGAAAGTGTCAACTGTAGTAAGGAATCAAGGTCTACCGGAAAGGAGGAGAGTCCCAATATTATGTACCTACTCAAAATGTCCTGGCCTGATGGACCTGGAATCTGTGCCAGGGAAGTTTTTTTTTTTTTTTTTTTTTTTAATATATTTTTTATTTATTTTTAAAAGCTACTTAGATTATATAAATTGTTACATTAAAAAAATATGAGGGATTCCCATGTACCCCATTCCCCAGACCTCCCACTTTTTCCCACATTAACAACTTCTTTCATTAGTGTAGTACATTCATTGCAATTGATAAACATATTTTGGAGCATTGCCACAAACCATGAACTATAGTTTACATTGTAGTTTTCACTCTTTCCTGCTCAATTCTATAGGCTATGGCAGGATATAATGGCCTGTATCTGTCACTGCAATGTCATCCAGGTCAATTCCAAGTCCTGAAAATACCCCCATATTACACCTCTTTTTCCCTCTCCCTGACTTCAGCACCTCCAGTGGCCACTGTCTCCACATCAATGATATAATTTCTTCAATTTCTAGAATCACAATAAGTCTGTAGTAGAACACCAGTAAGTGTATTCTATTCCAAATTTTATTCACCAGTCCTGAAGGTTCTGGGATGGGGATGCCCACTCCAACTCTAATTGAGAGGGGACTTTGATCCCATATGTCTGATAGATGGGATTCCCTTGCTTGCACTTGTAGACTCTCTCGGTTCCTTGGTGTGGTGGTCATCCATTCTCACCTCCCCATTATCTGTCCTGGGTGAGTCCAATGAAATGGAGAGTAGGTGCTGCAACTTTGCTGAGGCTCAGGGCACAGCTGGCACATGGACAGCCCAGAGATTCAAGTCTCCTGGACATATACCTGCCAACTCCAGCACCAACTGTATGTTCAAAGAAAAGGGACAGAAGAGACATGTGTAGAGAAGTCACATCTGAGTCCAAATCTGTCACATTCAGGAGCACAATCTCCAAAGTAGGGCCGACCGGCACAGCACCAAACTCCAGAGCTATCTGCCACAACTGCAAGACCTGGGTGTCTCCAGAGCCTTCAGAAGCCCCACTGTTTGGGATATTGTCCACTTTGGCTATCTATGAGATCTTTCTGAGATGTGCATAAGCGTTATCTTTCTGATGACCTCTTGACTCACTTTGAAGTGTCTTAGCCATATAAACTCATTTGTCTTTACATTTTCCCCCTTTTATTCAAGATCTTTTTCCAGTTTTATTACAAGCTGATGCTTGGTAGTTATCCCTTGGTGCCAGGGATGCCCATCCCTGGGAGTCCTGTCCTTCACTGGGGGGAAGGTAATGCATTTATTTGCTGAGTCTGGTTTAGAGAGAGGCCACATTTGAACAAAAAGGAGGATCTCAGGAGGTAACTCTTAGGCACCCTACAAAACTAGGCCAAGTTGCAAATTCAAAAGCAATAGTCTCATAAGCATAGTCATCAGTATTAAGGGCCCATCAATGAGCATCTTTCTTCACTAGCCATTGTCCCTGTGCTAGGGAGATTGTTGCTGTTCTATTAGAAAATGTGGCAGTGTTCTCCAGGATGGGGATTCAACAATCCTTCAGCTTTGTGTGACTCTCTACCCACTGTGGCAATGTCCCATGAACATTTGAATATATTTATAGACCTTATATGTATGCCCAGGTGAACTTCCACTCATGTATCCCCCATCACTGACACCCCACACCATTGATCCTTCCCTGACATAGTCATAACCCTTCTGTTATCCGAACTTCAAAAATGAAGCCAAGAATGTTTGTCAAATTCAATTAATAGGAAAATGAAAAAATAATAAGTTTAAACATAAGAAATAAAATACATAATAATTTAGAATCCCGTTGGGTTCCGTGTAATATTTTAGGTAATCTAAGCACCTCTTAAAATATATATATATATATATATAAATAACATTTTTGTAAGCAAATGCACATATATGCATATATATTTATATATCATTTTACAAATATTAGTATGTATTGTGAAAATTTTGATTTTTACCCACAATAAAAAATAAATAAATTTTCTTGCCTCCATGGTTTCAGATGAAAAATCAGCACTTTATCTTATCAAATTTCCCTTGTATTTGATGGATCTCTTTTCTCTTGCTGCTTTCTGTATTCTCTCTTTGATTTGAGCATTGGACAATTTGACATGTCTTGAAGTAGGCCTGTTAGGATGTATAATGTTCAGTGTATGCTATGCTTCTTAGACATGTACATCCATATCCCTCAATAAGGCTGAGAATTTTTCAGAAAGTGTTTCCTCTAATACATCTTCTGTCCCCTTTCACGTCTTTTCTCCCTGTGGGATGCCTATAATGCACATGTTCATGCATTTCATGTTGTCATTCAAATCTCTAAGTCCCTGCTGGATTTTTTCTTCTTTTTACATATCATTTCTACTATCTGTCTTATTTCACCTGTACTGTCATCCATATTACTGATTCTTTTCTCCGCCTGTTCAAACCTGCTATTATGTGCTTCCAGTTTATTTTTTATTTCTTGCATTGTGCCATTCATCACCATCATATCTGTTATCATTTTATGCATATTTATAATTTCTTCAGTATATTCTCCCAGTGTCTTCTTAATACTCTTAATCTCCCCTTTCACTTCATTAAGTTGATTCATGAAATTTGTTTGGACATCTCTGATAAGTTGTTCCATGTTCTGCCTCTCCTTCTGGTTTTTAGTTTGTTCATTGGACTGGGTTATGTCTTCCTGCTTCTTAGGATGGTTTGTAATTTTTTGTTGATGTCTAGGCATCTGTTTATCTTGATGGGATTATTCAGTAGATTAGCTTCTCTCTCTACTCTAGGTTTTTATTTTGTTGTTTTTGTGTGTGTGGTAAGATTTCACTTTGGCTCTTCATTCCTCTTATTCTGTTTCCTTCCTGTTGTCTTTTCTCCAGTTTGTCCTTTTGGCTTCTTCTTTTTTTTTTTTTTTTAAACTTAGAGTTCACTTTTTTAAATTTATTTTTTTATTGTGGGTTCAAATCAAATTTTTCACAATACAAACCAATATTTATAAAATTATATATAGATATATATGCATATATGTGCATTTGATTAAATAAATGTTATTATTATTTTTTCATATATTTTTTAAAGATGCTTAGATTACATAAATGTTACACAAAAATTACAGGGATTCCCATGATCTCCACCTCCCATACCTCTCATAACATCTCACATAAACACGTTTCATTAGTGTAGCACATCACCTGCAGTGGATATACACATCCTGGGGGTATGCCACTAAGCATAGATCACAGTTCACATTATAGACCACACTGTCTCCCACACATTTCTGCATGGTATACTCTGATGTAAAATGGTCTATATCCATCACCACAATGTCACTCAGGACAATCCCCAAGTCCTGTAAAAACCCCTGTATTAGAACTGCCCTTCCTCTCCCTGCCCCCAAAGCATCTAGTGGCCACTGGCTTCACCTCACTGTTATAATTTCTTCCATTTCTTGAATCCCAATATGTATACAACAGAATACCATTAAGTCCACTCAAGTCCATAGCTCTTCCCCCAATCCTGAGGGGACTGGAATGGTGATGTCCACTCCATATCCAAGTGAGAATGGGCTTATATCCCATGGATATGGTGGATGGGATTATCCTGCCTTCAGCTGCAGGCTCTCTCCATTCCCTGGGATGGCCGTTGTCCATCATCGTCATTTCCTCACCCGGTGACTTGGGTGAGTCCATTGAGCCTTAGAAGAGGAGTTGAAGTTCCACTGAGATTACAGGCATGGCTGGGACATATGGAAGCCCACCTTTCCTAGCCTTCAATATGTAGCTATATTTTATCAATTTACCACAGATTGTAGACTCAGTCATCAAAAACCTCCCAACTAAGAAGAGCCCAGGACCAGATGGCATCACAGCTCAATTCTACCAAACATTCCAGAAAGAGTTAACACCAATTCTACTTAAGCTCTTCCATAAAATAGAAGTAGAAGGAATATTGCCTAACTCATTCTACAATGACAACATTACCCTAATACCAAAACGAAACAAAGATACTAGAAGAATGGAAAATTACAGACCAATTTCTCTAATGAACCTAGATGTTAAAATCCTCAAGAAAATACTTGATAGTCACATTCAACGACATATCAAAGGATTATACACCATGACCAAGTGGGTTTTATCCCAGGTATGCAAGGATGGTTCAATATAAGAAAATCAATCAATGTAATGCACCACATAAACAGATTGAAAGAAAAAAAATCACATGATCATCTCTATAGATGCAGAAAAGCACTCGACAAAATACAGCACTCTTTCCTGATAAAAATACTACAAAAGATAGGAATAGAAGGAAACTTTCTGAATATGATAAAGGGTATATATGAAAAACCCAAAGATAACATCATCTTCAATGGTGAAATCCTGAAAGCCTTCCCTCTGAGATCGGGAACAAGACAAGGATGCCCACTATCACCACTCCTAGTTACCATTGTCTTAGAAGTGCTTGAGCGAGCACTGAGGCAAGAAAAGAACGTAAAAGGCATCCAGATTGGAAAAGAAGGAGTAAAAATTTCATTATTTACAGACAATATGATCCTATACATAGAAAACCCTGAGAAATCTACAACAAAGCTTCTAGAACTCATAAAGGAGTTCAAAAATGTTGCAGGCTATAAGATCAATGCACAAAAATCAGTAGCATTTCTGTACACCAATAACGAGCAATCTGAGGAGGAAATCAAGAAAAAAATACCATTTACAATAGTAAATAAAAGAATCAAATACCTAGGAATAAATTTAACTAAAGATGTAAAGAACTTATATATAGAAAACTATACAACACTGTTAAAGGAAATCAAAGAAGACTTTAAAAAATGGAAAAATATTCCCTGTTCATGGATAGGAAGGCTAAACATCATCAAGATGTCTATGCTACCCAAACTAATTTACAAATTTAATGCAATCCCAATAAAAGTCAACACTGTATATTTTATTGTATTGGAGAAACTAGCCACAAAATATATTTGGAGAGGTAAGAGGCCCTGAATTGCCAAAGACATATTGAAAAAGAAAAATGAAGTTCAAGGTATCACATTATCTGACTTTAAAACATACTACAAAGTTACAGTGATCAAAACTGCATGGTATTTTCACAAGGATAGACCTACTGACCAATGGAACCGAATTGAGAATTCTGATATAGTTCCTCACATATACAGTTATCTGATATTCGATAAGGCCACGAAACCCACTCAGTTGGGAGAGAATGGCCTCTTTAACAAGTGGTGCTTGGAGAACTGGATATCCATATACAAAAGAATGAGAGAAGAATACCATCTCACACCTTATATAAAAATCAACTCAAGATGGATCAAAGATCTAAATATAAGAGACAAAACCATAAAGACCTTGGGAGATAATGTAGGGAAGCATCTACAGGACCTTGTAATAGAAAATGATTTCATGAACTTCACAGCCAAAGCATAAGCAGCAAAAGGAAAAATAGATAAATGGGATCTCATCAAAATTAAAAACTTCTGCACCTCAAAGGATGTTATTAAGAAAGTAAAAAGGCAGCCTACCCAGTGGGAGAATATATTTGGCAACCGTATATCTGATAGGAGCCTAATATCCTGCATATATGAAGAAATCCTACACCTTGAAAATAAAAAGCCAAACAACCCATTTAAAAAATGGGCAAGTGACCTGAAAAGACACTTCTCCACATAAGAAATACAAATGGCTAAAAAGCACATGAAAAAATGCTCGACATCACTAGCTTTTAGGGAAATGCCAATCAAAACCACAATGAGATGCCATCTTACACCCATCAGAATGGCAAAAAACAGCAGAGTATAAATGTTGGAGAGGATGTAGAGGAATAGGAACCCTGATTCACCTCTGGTGGGATTGTGGAATGGTCCAGCCACTGTGGAGGACAGTTTGGCGATTCCTGAGAAAACTAACAATAGATCTTCCATATGATCCAGCGATTCCACTACTCGATATATACCCAGAAGAATTGAAAGCAAAGACATGAACAGATATATGTACACCAAAGTTCATAGCGGCATTGTTCACAATTGCCAAAAGTTGGAATCAACCCCTGTGCCCATCAACAGATGAATGGATAAGCAAAACATGGTACATACATACAATGGAATATTACTCAGCTGTTAGAAGGAATAAAGTGCTAACACATGGAATAACATGGATGAACCTTGAAGACCTTATGTTGAGTGAAGCAAGCCAGGCATTAAATGGTGAACAATTTATGACCTCACTGATTTCAATTGAGGAAAGTTAACTGTCTCTGAGAATCACTGTCTGAAAGATAGGTTAACAAGGGAGAGAGAGAGAAGGGTAGGTTGTGAGCCATTACCCATACGGACATAATCTTTTGGCTTCTTTGTATCTCTTTCCTTCACTCTCCTGGAAGTTGTGAAGCATTGTCCTGGTCTGCTTTACCCCAGAGAAGGTCCCGAAGGCAGACTTTAGCTCTTTCTCCATTGTTTTACTGAGAGTTGAGCTTTATCTGCCTAACCTGCTGGCCATGTTCCCACAATTCTATAAAGTTTTCAAAGTACTTAG
This sequence comes from Tolypeutes matacus, assembly GCA_026826555.1. NCBI lineage: Eukaryota > Metazoa > Chordata > Mammalia > Cingulata > Chlamyphoridae > Tolypeutes > Tolypeutes matacus. The sequence continues at coordinate 83,885 of JAKSZT010053998.1, forward strand.
TATCAAAAAGTATGCTGATACAAACTACAATTTGGTTCTTTCTCTTTTAAGGGACAATGTTTCTTAAGCCATTATTCTGTTTTAATGGAATGCTATAATGAGTTTCGTCCTGTCTAATCAATACACAAAGGAGAAAGTCTGTTTTATCAAAATAGCTTCTTGTACTTTATGTTAACTTTATTGTGTCCTTGGTTGTTTAAGAAAGGCAATTCTTCTCACTTTTAACAGAACCTAATATTCAAACCTAGCAAATTTTAACATTTTGCCTTCTCAAAGTCAAACCCAGCTTTATTCCAAGCTATTGCAAAAAAAAAAAAAAAGTTCTTCAACTTGAAAAAAGTGAAGTAATAAAAGAAGTTAAGTTCACTTAATGTGATATAATATAAATAGAAAGTGTTTAGAAAGTGTATGAAAATTAAAAGGAATTTTCTAACCTGTTAATCAAAATTGTATGGGTAAAATATTCATATAAATACTAAATGATTGTATAAAATCCTCAGAGATTTAACATTGTATCCTACATTATGCTATATAACAGTATAATGTTGTCAATCATGGTTTTAATTATTATTATTATTTTTTAAAGATTTTATTTATTTATTCATTTATCCCCCCCTTGCTGCTTGTGCTCACTGGGTCAGCTAACCACGCTGTGCGGGCAGGCTTGCCTTCACCAGGAGGCCCGGGGAACTGAACCCGGGGCCTCCCATATGGTAAATGGGAGCCCTACTGATTGAGCCACAGCCGCTTCCCCGGTTTTAATTATTTTAAAGATGTTATATGTCACAGAATAAAACCTCTCCACTTGGGAATCAAGAGACAATGCTTTGGCACATATTCATCTAATTTGTCTGACTTCTGCTGAAGAAGCAGTGCTAGGCTACATAAAAAGAATGGTCATAAAGTGGTTGCCACAGGGTGGTGCTTGAGAGTAAATTATCATGAATTAAATTAAGTAACACCATCACTGTATGCAGTAGCCCCAGACATTGCTGATTTAATGCAAGAGATTAGTACCCAGTTTTGTCACTATAACTTTACTCTAGATCTTGTTACTGCTTTCATTAGTGTTTCCTTAGACAAATGAAGTCATCCTGCATTTTCCTTCATGTGGGAAGGCTATCAATAGACTTTCAGAGGGCTTCCTCAAGGCTATATGCATAGCCCAACCATATGTCATGACCCCATGGCAAAGGATCTGGTGGCATGGAAAAACCTTGTAGCTGCAGCCCTATTTAATTATATTGATGATATTATGTTTACCAGTAATTCTCTTTCAGAATTAAAAGAAGCAACAGAGACAACAGAATCTCATCTTGAGAGCTAGGAATGAGCAATCAAACAGGACAAACTGAAAGACCCTGGCTGTTCTGTCAAATTCTTGGCTGTTGTTTGGCTGGGTAAAACAACAGCTCTACTCTGCTGTATTTGATAAAGTATGTTTTCCCACACTACAAGCTCCAAAACACTTAATGGCCTTTTGGGGAGGTCATTGAGGTACTGGAGGCTGTTCATCCTTCACTTAGCTCAAATTTTGAAAGCATTGTATGTGTTAAGCAGGGAAGGTTGTACATGGGAGTAGGAGGACCCCCAGCAGGCTGCTTTAGAAGAAGAAAAGAGGGCACTAACATAAGCTCACTCAAGCACCATGGGGGGAGGTATCCTGACTTACCCTGTGAATTGGATGAGGCAAGACTGATATTAGCTTTGGGTGTGGTTTGTGGCAAAGGCAACATTCTAAGAGAATAACCCTTGGGTTTTGGTCACAAGTATGGAAAGGGGCTGAATTACGACAGCACCTTATAAAAGCAGCTATGTGCAGCATACAAGCCTGGTTCCAAGAAGAAAGTTTAACCCTAAAGTGCCTGGTCATTTTGAAGACTGCCATCACTATCCAGGGGTGGATTATAGATACTGGGAACAGATTGTGCTTAATCATTGCACAATTAAGTACCTTAACAAAGTGGAAAGCTTACCTGCTGCAGCCCACTGTCTTTAACACTACCTCATTAAGTACCAAAATGTATGAGATTCTAGGCCCAGTGATTTATATGGAAGATTCTTCAGCCCAAATTTACAAACCCCAAGGTGGCTATTGAAGAGCCCAATAAAGAAGCTTAGGAACAGTTTCAGAGAATTCACAGTACATGGACTGTTCACCTAGTTGACAGCCACCTGTGTGGACATCTGCGGCTGTGTGCAATCTAGCATTGACTCTATTTGGTGGGAAACCAGCACCATGCAAAGCAGCTAATTGGCTGAATTAAGAACTGTATGGATGGTTATAGTACATGAACCAGAAATGCATTAACAGTCTGTATTGATTGTTGGGCAGTGTACAAAGGCCTTACAACCTGGATGGCAACTTGAAAACAAGAACAATGGACTGTCGTGGTCTGTCCTCTGTGGGGGAGAGATCTATGGAAGGACATCTGGGATGCCTGCCAGTGGTGACAAGTCACTGTCTATCATGTCCGTGCCACTCATCAAACACCCCCTTTGGGAATATTGAGGCAGGTGCCATACATGTCCCTGCTCACTCCTCTAACATGCCCCTCAGGAATGTTGAGACAAGGCCTTACCACTGAGACCCTAGAAGCAGTGGGACAGCTCCACAGAAAAAGCAGACTTAGCCCAGCAGTATCAGCTGCCTGTCACTCACCAGCAGATCATGGACATCACACATGACTGTCCATCATGCTCACTCCAATGACCACAACAGTTACCTCATTGGATGAGACTTATCAGACAAAGCACAGATCCCAGTAACATAATGACAAGTGGATTATATCAGTCCCCTTCCACTCTTGGAAGGGAAAAGGTATGCTTTAACTGCTGCAGACACTGCCACAGAATTCTTGTTGACCTTTCCCATAGGAAAGGCCAACTGGCGAGCCATTATTCAGTGCTTAGAAAAAGTATGTGCCATATAAGGGGTGCCAGCCAAATGACAGTGACTGAGGAACTGCATTAACCCAACACCTCATGCAGTTTTAGGTAATGAACCAAGATATTGCTTGGACTTTCCTTATAACCTTGTTTGACCTTATAACCCCACTGGAGCAGGTCTTATGGAAAGGATGAATGGCCGCTTGAAGAAACAAATAAAAGGCAGTTAGGGATCTTTACAACAATGGAGTAAAAGACTGTATATAGTCATGATTCATTTAAATTCATTGCCTGGGGCTGCTGGCCCTGCTTCAGTTAAAGGCTAACAGCAGGATCAATGCAGGTGTTGAAAATACAAGTTAAAAGGCCAGCAGACCTACACCCCAAAAGGGAAGTAATAATAATCTCTTATAGCCTATGCCTCAAGCTATACAAACTGGGGAAAATGAGGTTTTTTGACCATGGTACTGGCCTGTGCAGTATTGGTGGTTGAGAATCTTAAACCCATGTGGAATAGGAGTTACCCAAATCATTGTTTTAAGACCACATTTTTGTTTATACAAAAAATGCCATTAAAAAGCTTTATTAATAATCCGGATTCTCTTATTCCTTTGGGGCCCTATGTGTGTCTTTGAGGACTCCCATTAAGCCTAATCTAATTCTTGATATCACCGTAGAAAACTCAGATAATTTAAAAGTAGAAAATGTATGGATTTAGAAGTCTCCTCATGGGACTCCCATACCTCGTACTTTATCTACTAGTGGAAATGTTGCCTGTACACTGTTAAACCTTGTAAAGGAACAGGTGAATAAGCCCAGGCCTTTATAAGGATATGCTTTCTATGATGGTTTGTTTAGGATGGTTAACTGCTGAGTCATTCACCCTAGACCACATTCCTCCTGACTGCATGAAATGATAGGAAGGAATCTGTGATATGGGTTGGTTATCGCCTGAGCTGTGTAATTTTACTGTCAAACTAGAAAATGATAGTTTTTTCCAATGGCAGGCTTGCTACTTATTAACTGGGGCTTACCCATCCACTAAAGAATGGCTATGGATTTGTAGCCAAAACAGGTGGCAATATTTTCCCCATAACTGAACTGAATGATGCATGTTGGGACAGCCTGACGTCCCTACTACCCTATATGACTCATTACCCCATACTCCTAGTAATTGTGAAATTATCAAGGCTAGACATAGAGTAAATTGTACATCCTGGTCCTGGTGGGTCTATCCATTGACCACTTTTATGCCTGGTGGTGCTGCAATTGTCACTGAAAAACACATAACAGTTTTAGCCAATTACACTGTTCAAGCTCTTAATGATACCAAAGCAGTAATTACCTTATGAAACTAAGAAACTACCCAACTACAAATGGTGATTTTACAAAATAGGATGGCTTTATATATTCTCACAGTGGGTGGGAGCTGTGCCCTCATTATCATTTAATGTGTATGTATTACAGATCACTTCCATAATATTTCACAAGCTCTAAATCATATGCAAGAGCACATAGAATAAAGTGATAAATTAGTTACTGACCCCCGACTGATTGGCTTAATTTCCTCTCATGATTCTAGCAACATATTTTTACAGATCTACTAGTTTTTGGTGGAGAACTCCTATTATTCTGTTGGCTTTTATATTGTTACTGTGGAATGTGGATGCAATGCTTGTCCTATGGTCAATGTAGGCTGCTTCCTAGGGGTGGATTGTGGAGATGCGGGACCTGCAGTCCCCCAAAGTCCTTAGCACATAGCCACCTGCATGACCTGGACATAAGTTAAAGGTTAACAACCCTCCCCAAAAGGGAGAAAATGTATAGATGGTATTGTAAACAGAATCTCTCCAGAGTGGTAAAACTTTATTCCTGTGACAACATCACCAGATCCCATGTGTGTTGTCATCGGACCCTAGCAGTAATTCTGTTCTCATACCCTATGGAATGCCCTTATATCACCCCTCATTTTCCCATCTCTTTGTTGAGTGCTAACTTCATTCTCCAATGGCCAGCATTGGAGACTCTCTCCTGTTCATAAGTCACAATAAAG
>JAKSZT010053998.1:88926-109073 GCA_026826555.1 Tolypeutes matacus
ATTGTGAAAATTTTGATTTTTACCCACAATAAAAAATAAATAAATTTTTAAAAAATGAAAAATATTTTTAAAAATGTTTTCTGACATTTTGCCTTTCATCACTGTAATATCTGTTGTCCTGTATGTACAGTGCCATTTTCTTCTATTTCTTCACCATATTCTTATTTTTTTTTTTTTGGTCTATAAATAGGTTTTAGGTCATAGTAAAGTTGCATACAGAATATAGGGGACTCCCATATGTACACATCCACCCCTCTTCCCTCCTTCCTATTAATAACCATTTTACATGTGGATTGTACATTCATTAAAACTGATGTAAAAATATTGAAACATAGCTACTAACTCTGGCCAATGGTTTATATTATGGTTTACATTTTAGACCATACACTTTTATAAATTTTTTATGAAATTTAACATGGCCTGTATCCTTCATTGCAAGATCATGCAGATCACTTCCATTGCCCCCTAAATACTCCCTCTTCCATCTATTCTATTCCTCTCTCCCCATCCCCTCAGGGTCCAAGGAGACCATCAGGTTCACTCTTTGAAGGACAAAGTTCATAGATATTTGCGACAAAACTGAGGGATTGACACACTAGTCTTTCCTCCCTTATAAGGAACTGCCCATGCTCTTGAGGGACACTATCCCCTCTGTTTGTGCATGCTAGCCCAGTTCAGGATAACAGAGTCCCAAGGATCATCCTATCATGGTACCATGTGAAAGTAGATCATATATTTTTTGATCTTTGGCAAAGGACAATTCAATCTCCCTATTTAGCTGGGAGGCATGGTCTGTTGTCAGTTATGTTCCCCCTTGTCAGCATAGGGGCCTTTATGATGAGCAGCCAGATCCGTAAAAAAAAAAAAAAAAGCCTAATTAGGAGTAAAATTCTTTTTAACCCACATATCTCATCCCCACAGTGGGGTATGCCAGTCAGAGGCTTGCCAGTGACCTGAATTAATGGCCAGTTAAAGACCCAACATACGACTCAGTGAAAGATAGCTGAGTAGGTTCACATTCTTTCACATAACCCTTTAAATTTGCCCTGATCTCAGCAATTCCCATCAGTGCTTGGATGCAAAGGCTACCGTGGGTGCACATAGACAATACATCAATATCAATAATACATTTACTATAAGTGTAGAGGCATTTTTTGTGTAACATTTATGTAATCTAAGTATCTTTTAAAAATTATTAAAAATAATAATAATAATACATTTAGTAGTGGAGGCCATACAAGAGATGTTTGTAGTGGCTTGAAGGGACCCTCCCATAGTTGAGCCTGAGCACAATACCCAGTAATGGGGCCTCAGGCCCAAAGGAAGAGAGTATCATTTGTTCTCTCCGCATCTTGCTGCTTAGGTGTGGTAGGTATCACCATCACCTGTGCACCTGTATGTAAAAGGCCTAAGAAGGCAACCCCCTCAACCTCACTTTCCCATTGAATTCTAGCCTTTACACATAGTCTTTATTCTGCTTGGAGATAATACATATTTAGTGGAGAGGTCCCTCCAAAAAAGGCTGTGGGACCCTCTGTTCCAGCCCAAAGTTCAAAGGGAGTTGTAGATGGAACATCCTGCAAGTTTTTCACAGAGGCTACATTGGTGAGGGGGTACAATCTGTTTTTTTTTTTTAGGTGATGTGGGTCAGAGGGAGCAGAGAGTATGGCTAAGCAGCTATTTTCTACCCAAATCTCCTAGGGTGGCACAGGGCCAGGAGCACCAGAGCTCAGACTTTCCTGGAAGGAGAGACAATAACTAAAAATCTGCAGCCAGGAAGATTGGATATCTGTCCTGCCAGCAATGACATTTCTCCTGAGCTGGAAGCAACTTAGAAAAGTTGGTTATGGTGGTGGTGGGGGGATGTTGTCACTTTAGGCTGTTGTCTTTCTGCAGTTTTACCTTGGAAAGTCCTATTGTTGCACCTGGACACACAAAAGAGGCCTCACCATTGCCCACCATTAAGCCTGGTGCTTATGGCATGGGACAAATGGCCCTTTGTCCACATGACAACAACCTGAGACGGTTGACACTTCCGCTACTGCACTCAGGTCTGATATGGCTGTTACTCAAATGTGTGCAAAATGAGGCTTCTTTGGTGTGGGACAATGTGGTATTGGACCACTCCTGCCTCCTCTGTAGTAGCCACCATTGCTGTCTTGGTGCTGGTCACTTTTAAGGCACTCTTATGGGTTTAGAAAATGGAACTTAACCCCCAAAGTGAAACTTTCCCTTGCTAATTTCAACAGGGTGTTAATTGATGTTTTACCAATTTCTGGGCAATATGTCTACCAGGACTAGGGACCTGCTTAAAGTGGCTAAGCTCATGGGTCACCCCAGCTTTCTGTGGTCCCAGTGTTTGGGAGCCTTAAGTTGTAAGGGAGAATTCCTTCAATAGGCTTTCTCAAACCCTTCTTTTGGCTCAATAATCTGACCCATCGTCACATACTGCCAGGGAGTCAGGGCTAGTTGCTCCTTGGAACTCAAAACTGATATTCCCATTCCATAAGCATTCTCCAAGAATGTCACTCATCCCTTGGAGCATTTCTGCAGAGCACTGGCATGGCTGGAAAAATGCCCCAGGATCCACAAACCCCCCTTCAGAGAGCTCCACGGATTCTACCACTTCCTCCCATAGGTGCCCCCCAAAATCTTCTGGTTTTCCAGAAGAGCATTGTGCTTAATTGGTTATTGTGCTCCCTGTGCCAATTTTATTGAAGGTGAGATCAACTGCCAGGTGTCAAAAGTAGCTTATTTAAATACTGAAAATCAAAATGGTAGTAAATTGGAGCCTGTTTTCATTTACTGTGATAATATAAGCAGGAGGTTAAACAGGAAAGAAAGAGAATAAACCCTGTCTTATAATGGTGTGGAAAACTGCCACTGGGGAAGGGACAGATGGATTAGCACAGACTTGGGGATCAACTCACTGCTGAGGGAGCATCAGACAAAAGGCCCCTGGAATTTTATGGACCATGGGGTTATGGGTTTAAAATATTGAGTACTGAGAAGGAGAGAGAGTACCCTCAAGATCTCCCCCACCTCCCTCCAATAAGGAGTTCTCAGCTGAGGCTCCTGAGGAAGGCCTGGGTTTGAGGCCTCTGATCAGAGGCTCCTAATGGAGGCACCTGCGGGAGGAATGCAGCTGTGCTTAAGAGCAAGCCTGGCCAGGGGGGGCTGAGGCCTTGACTGCAACTTTCTTCAGAGACTGCAACACACTGGCTGGATGACATCTTTTGTGGTGAGGGTAGCTTCACTTATGTGGACTGTCAGGTAAAGCTTTTGTAATTGTCTGTGGTCAGCCATGAAGAAAACACTAAGTTTTTTAAAAATACTTTTTTATTTGATTTATAAAAGATACTTAGATTACATAACTGTTACATAAAAAATGATGGGGATTCCCATATGCCCCACTCCCTACCCCTCCCAAACTTTCCCACATTGACAACATCCTTCATTAGTGTGGTACATTTGTTACAATTGATGAAGACATATTGGATCATTGTCACTAAGTGTGGATTATAGTTTACATTATAGTGTATACTCTCTCCCTCACAATTTTGTAAGTTATGACAAGATAAATAATGGCCTGTATCTGTCATTGCAATGTCATTCAGGACAATTCCAGTGTCCCCAAAATGCCCCAATATTACATCTATTTTTCCTGCTCCCTCCACTCAGCAGCTCCAGTGACCACTGTCTCAATCTCAATGATAAAAGTTCCTCCATTGCTAAAATAACAATAAGTCTATAGTAGAATAACTGTAAGTCTACACTAGTCCATCATTTATTCCCCAATCTTGAGGATTCTGGGATGGCAATGCATACTCTTCCTCCAGCTGAGAGGGGTCTTATATCCCATGAGATGGATTGGACTATCTTGCGTGCAGTTGTAGATTCTCTCTGATTCTTGGCATGGTCATTGTCCATCATCATCTCCTTGTTAGTTTGTCCTGGGTGAGTCCAGTGAATTGGAGATTGGGTGTTGCAACTATGTTGAGATTCAAGACCCAACTGGCACATGGGCAGCTCAAAGATTTAAGTCTCTTGGACATAAACCCATCAACTCTAATACACTTAATATAGGTTCAAATAGAAGGAGCAGAAGAGCCATCTGTAGGGAAACCACAACTTGATCCAGCTCTGTCACTCTGGGGACCATAAATTCCAAAGTAGGGCTCACTAGCAAGGCATCAACATCCTAGGCTGTCAGCCCTGCCTGTAGAGTTTGGCTGTCTCCAGAGCCCTCAGGAGTCCTGCTATTTGAGTCAATATTTACTGTGGCAGTCAATGAGATCCTGTTGAGACATGCATAATTGTAACCTCTGGAATGACCTCCCAACTTCACTTTGAAGTCTCTTCGCCATATAAACTCATTTGTCTTTACACTTTCTCATTTTGGTCAAGATATTTTTCTAGTTGCATTGCTAGTTGGTGCTTGGTAGTAATCCCTTGGTGCCAGGGATGCTCACCCCCAGGAGTCATGTCCCATGCCATAATGCATTTATATGCTGAGTTTGGTTTAGAGAGAGGCCACATTTGAGAAAAAAGGAGGATCTCCAGAGGTAGTTCTTGGGCAACCTATAATACTAGGCTATGTTTCAAGTTCAAAAGAAAAGGTTCATAAGTACACTCATCAATATCAAAGGCATGTCACAATGGTTCATCCTCCTTCACTAAGTCATTGCCTCTTTACTCAGGGGATTATTGCTGTCCCAATAGAGAATGTAGCAGAACTTCCCAAGATGGGAATTGGGTATTCTTTTGGTTATTGTGTGGATCTCCACACAACATAACTGTGCCCCATGAACACTTGAACTCATTCATATGCCTTAAAGTTATGCCCCAGGTGAACCTCCTCCCATGCATCCCCCATCACTGATATCCCATATCAGTGATCCTCCCCTGTCACAGTTTTAATCCTTCTATGATCCTAAACTTCTTAAAAAATGAAGCTAACAAATAATGAAATAAATTTAATAAGAAAATTCAATAAAAATTGTTTTAAAAATGAAAAATACAATACAAAAATTAAGAATTTAAAATACTAAAAAAATTTTTTTTAATTAATTTTTGGATTTTATCACTGTAAGATCTCTTGTCTTGTATGTACAGTGACATTTTCTTCCATTTATTCCCCCAGTGTATTATTTTTTCATTTCATCTTCAAAGAAGCATTAATTTACAGAAAAGTCATGTATAGAATATAGCAGGGATCTCATATACCCAATATCCTCCCCCATTTTCCCTTTCTCCTATTAACATTTTACATGTGAGTGGTACATTTTTTACAATTGATGCACAAATTTGGAAGCATGGTTACTAACCACGGTCAATCATTTACATTATGGTTCCATTTTGGATCATACACTTTTACCAATTTTGATGAAATTTAACATTGCCTGTATCGATCATTGCAAGATCATGTAGAATAATTCCAATGCCCCCAAAATGCCCCATGTTCCACATATTCTATTCCTCCCTCCCCCTCCATTCAGGACCCATTGCAACCACCAAGATTCTCTCCTTGAAGAACAAGATTCATAGTTACTTGCAACAACATTGAGGGCGTGACATACTTGCCTTTCCTCCCCTATTAGGAACTGCCTATGCTCTTGATAGACTCCCATTCCTCTATTTAAGAATATAGCAGGACTCCCCAGGATGGGAGTATAACACTTTTCCATTCATTGTGTGGGTCTCCACTCACTGATACAATGCACTATGATGGGGTGAACACTCACATACTCCTTAGAACCCTGCCCTAGGTGTGCTGTGCCCTGAATACCCCCACATCAAACACCCTAAACCAATAACCCTCCCCTGCTGTATTTGTCAAAAAGACTTTCCCAACATTGTAGTTTCAACCACATACCCACAAATTCCCAGAGTTCATCTGTTCCCTCTCCCAATCCACCCCCCACCCTATTCCTCTCACAGACCAGAGCTGCTAAACCAAAAAGCATCCCTGCACCACTGCCATGCCCACCCACTGCACAACTACACCATTCCACCCTAACATAGATTTTGCTCTAATGCACTTTGGCTCAAAACACTCTACTGTCTTTCTGTTTCTTGTAAACCTATCTTTCAGATTCTACCTATGTGAGTCTGCTCAATTTGCTTAATTCATATCAGTGAGGTTGTTGTGTATTATTTATCCTTCAGTGCCTGGCTTGCTTCACTCAACCTAAGGTCTTCAAGATTCATGCATGTTATCTCATGTGTTATTATTGCATTACTTCTCACAGCTGAGTAATATTCCATTGAATATATATACCCGAGTTTACTTATCCATTCATCTGTTGATGGACATTTGTGTTGTTTCTAACTTTTGGCAATAGTGAATCATGCTTCCATGAACATTGGTGTGCATATATCTGTTTGTGTCCCTGTTTTCAATTCTTCTGGGTGTAGACCCAGTAGTGGGATTGCTGGATCATTAGGCAGTAATATAGTTAGCTTCCTGAGTCACCAACAAACTGTCCTCCACAATGTTTGCACCATTCTGCATTCCCACCAGCAGTGAATAAGGGTTCCCATTCCTCCACATCCTCTCCAACACTTCTAGTCCTCTGTTGTTTTTTTTTTAATAGCCACCAGTCTAATGGGTCTAAGATGATATCACATTTTAGTTTTGATTTGTATTTCCATAATAGGTAATGATGTTGAACATCTTTTCATGTGCTTTTGGCCATTTGTACTTCTTCTTTGGAGAAATGTCTATTCAGATAAATGCCCATTTTAAAAATGAGTTTTCTTCCTATTTTCAAGTTGTAGGATTTCTTTATATATGCTGCATATTAGGCATATATCAAATATATGGCTACCAAATATTTTCTACCATTGAGTAGGCTTCCTTTTCACTTTCTTGACAAACTCTTGAGGTGCAAAACTTTTTAATTTTGAGGAGGTCCCATTTCTCTGTTTTGTTGATCATATTTCCTTCTCCATTCTGTCAATCTGCCTCTTTTGTTTGGTGAGTTTAAGCCATTAACATTCAATGCATTACTGTCAGGGAATTACTTGCATTAACCATATTTTCTTTAGATTTATGTATGCCATCTGTAGTTTTTTCTCTATCATTTTAGTTTTTCTTTTACTCTCCTCCTACTCTCTCTCTCTCCTATTTATTCCTTTCAACATTCAGGATTCCCTTTAATATTAATTACAGTGCAGGTTTTTTATTGACAAACCCTCTTAATTTCTCTTTATCTGTGAATATTTTGAACTCTCCTTCACTTTCTAATGCCAGCTTTGCTGGATAGAGAATTCTTGGCTGAAAGCTTTTTTCTTTAACACCTTAACTATTTCATACCACTGTTTTCTTGCCTCCATGGTTTCAGATGAAAAATCAGCACTTTATCTTATCAAATTTCCCTTGTATTTGATGGATCTCTTTTCTCTTGCTGCTTTCTGTATTCTCTCTTTGATTTGAGCATTGGACAATTTGACATGTCTTGAAGTAGGCCTGTTAGGATGTATAATGTTCAGTGTATGCTATGCTTCTTAGACATGTACATCCATATCCCTCAATAAGGCTGAGAATTTTTCAGAAATTGTTTCCTCTAATACATCTTCTGTCCCCTTTCACGTCTTTTCTCCCTGTGGGATGCCTATAATGCACATGTTCATGCATTTCATGTTGTCATTCAAATCTCTAAGTCCCTGCTGGATTTTTTCTTCTTTTTACATATCATTTCTACTATCTGTCTTATTTCACCTGTACTGTCATCCATATTACTGATTCTTTTCTCCGCCTGTTCAAACCTGCTATTATGTGCTTCCAGTTTATTTTTTATTTCTTGCATTGTGCCATTCATCACCATCATATCTGTTATCATTTTATGCATATTTACAATTTCTTCAGTATATTCTCCCAGTGTCTTCTTAATACCCTTAATCTCCCCTTTCACTTCATTAAGTTGATTCATGAAATTTGTTTGGACATCTCTGATAAGTTGTTCCATGTTCTGCCTCTCCTTCTGGTTTTTAGTTTGTTCATTGGACTGGGTTATGTCTTCCTGCTTCTTAGGATGGTTTGTAATTTTTTGTTGATGTCTAGGCATCTGTTTATCTTGATGGGATTATTCAGTAGATTAGCTTCTCTCTCTACTCTAGGGTTTTATTTTGTTGTTTTTGTGTGTGTGGTAAGATTTCACTTTGGCTCTTCATTCCTCTTATTCTGTTTCCTTCCTGTTGTCTTTTCTCCAGTTTGTCCTTTTGGCTTCTTCTTTTTTTTTTTTTTTAAACTTAGAGTTCACTTTTTTAAATTTATTTTTTTATTGTGGGTTCAAATCAAATTTTTCACAATACAAACCAATATTTATAAAATTATATATAGATATATATGCATATATGTGCATTTGATTAAATAAATGTTATTATTATTTTTTCATATATTTTTTAAAGATGCTTAGATTACATAAATGTTACACAAAAATTACAGGGATTCCCATGATCTCCACCTCCCATACCTCTCATAACATCTCACATAAACACGTTTCATTAGTGTAGCACATCACCTGCAGTGGATATACACATCCTGGGGGTATGCCACTAAGCATAGATCACAGTTCACATTATAGACCACACTGTCTCCCACACATTTCTGCATGGTATACTCTGATGTAAAATGGTCTATATCCATCACCACAATGTCACTCAGGACAATCCCCAAGTCCTGTAAAAACCCCTGTATTAGAACTGCCCTTCCTCTCCCTGCCCCCAAAGCATCTAGTGGCCACTGGCTTCACCTCACTGTTATAATTTCTTCCATTTCTTGAATCCCAATATATATACAACAGAATACCATTAAGTCCACTCAAGTCCATAGCTCTTCCCCCAATCCTGAGGGGACTGGAATGGTGATGTCCACTCCATATCCAAGTGAGAATGGGCTTATATCCCATGGATATGGTGGATGGGATTATCCTGCCTTCAGCTGCAGGCTCTCTCCATTCCCTGGGATGGCCGTTGTCCATCATCATCATCTCCTCACCCGGTGACTTGGGTGAGTCCATTGAGCCTTAGAAGAGGAGTTGAAGTTCCACTGAGATTACAGGCATGGCTGGGACATATGGAAGCCCACCTTTCCTAGCCTTCAATATGTAGCTATATTTTATCAATTTACCACAGATTGTAGACTCAGTCATCAAAAACCTCCCAACTAAGAAGAGCCCAGGACCAGATGGCATCACAGCTCAATTCTACCAAACATTCCAGAAAGAGCTAACACCAATTCTACTTAAGCTCTTCCATAAAATAGAAGTAGAAGGAATATTGCCTAACTCATTCTACAATGACAACATTACCCTAATACCAAAACGAAACAAAGATACTAGAAGAATGGAAAATTACAGACCAATTTCTCTAATGAACCTAGATGTTAAAATCCTCAAGAAAATACTTGATAGTCACATTCAACGACATATCAAAGGATTATACACCATGACCAAGTGGGTTTTATCCCAGGTATGCAAGGATGGTTCAATATAAGAAAATCAATCAATGTAATACACCACATAAACAGATTGAAAGAAAAAAAATCACATGATCATCTCTATAGATGCAGAAAAGCACTCGACAAAATACAACACTCTTTCCTGATAAAAATACTACAAAAGATAGGAATAGAAGGAAACTTTCTGAATATGATAAAGGGTATATATGAAAAACCCAAAGATAACATCATCTTCAATGGTGAAATCCTGAAAGCCTTCCCTCTGAGATCGGGAACAAGACAAGGATGCCCACTATCACCACTCCTAGTTACCATTGTCTTAGAAGTGCTTGAGCGAGCACTGAGGCAAGAAAAGAACATAAAAGGCATCCAGATTGGAAAAGAAGGAGTAAAAATTTCATTATTTACAGACAATATGATCCTATACATAGAAAACCCTGAGAAATCTACAACAAAGCTTCTAGAACTCATAAAGGAGTTCAAAAATGTTGCAGGCTATAAGATCAATGCACAAAAATCAGTAGCATTTCTGTACACCAATAATGAGCAATCTGAGGAGGAAATCAAGAAAAAAATACCATTTACAATAGTAAATAAAAGAATCAAATACCTAGGAATAAATTTAACTAAAGATGTAAAGAACTTATATATAGAAAACTATACAACACTGTTAAAGGAAATCAAAGAAGACTTTAAAAAATGGAAAAATATTCCCTGTTCATGGATAGGAAGGCTAAACATCATCAAGATGTCTATGCTACCCAAACTAATCTACAAATTTAATGCAATCCCAATAAAAGTCAACACTGTATATTTTATGGTATTGGAGAAACTAGCCACAAAATATATTTGGAGAGGTAAGAGGCCCTGAATTGCCAAAGACATATTGAAAAAGAAAAATGAAGTTCAAGGTATCACATTATCTGACTTTAAAACATACTACAAAGTTACAGTGATCAAAACTGCATGGTATTTTCACAAGGATAGACCTACTGACCAATGGAACCGAATTGAGAATTCTGATATAGTTCCTCACATATACAGTTATCTGATATTCGACAAGGCCATGAAACCCACTCAGTTGGGAGAGAATGGCCTCTTTAACAAGTGGTGCTTGGAGAACTGGATATCCATATACAAAAGAATGAGAGAAGAATACCATCTCACACCTTATATAAAAATCAACTCAAGATGGATCAAAGATCTAAATATAAGAGACAAAACCATAAAGACCTTGGGAGATAATGTAGGGAAGCATCTACAGGACCTTGTAATAGAAAATGATTTCATGAACTTCACAGCCAAAGCATAAGCAGCAAAAGGAAAAATAGATAAATGGGATCTCATCAAAATTAAAAACTTCTGCACCTCAAAGGATGTTATTAAGAAAGTAAAAAGGCAGCCTACCCAGTGGGAGAATATATTTGGCAACCATATATCTGATAGGAGCCTAATATCCTGCATATATGAAGAAATCCTACACCTTGAAAATAAAAAGCCAAACAACCCATTTAAAAAATGGGCAAGTGACCTGAAAAGACACTTCTCCACATAAGAAATACAAATGGCTAAAAAGCACATGAAAAAATGCTCGACATCACTAGCTTTTAGGGAAATGCCAATCAAAACCACAATGAGATGCCATCTTACACCCATCAGAATGGCAAAAAACAGCAGAGTATAAATGTTGGAGAGGATGTAGAGGAATAGGAACCCTCATTCACCTCTGGTGAGATTGTGGAATGGTCCAGCCACTGTGGAGGACAGTTTGGCGATTCCTGAGAAAACTAACAATAGATCTTCCATATGATCCAGCGATTCCACTACTCGATATATACCCAGAAGAATTGAAAGCAAAGACATGAACAGATATATGTACACCAAAGTTCATAGCGGCATTGTTCACAATTGCCAAAAGTTGGAATCAACCCCTGTGCCCATCAACAGATGAATGGATAAGCAAAACATGGTACATACATACAATGGAATATTACTCAGCTGTTAGAAGGAATAAAGTGCTAACACATGGAATAACATGGATGAACCTTGAAGACCTTATGTTGAGTGAAGCAAGCCAGGCATTAAATGGTGAACAATTTATGACCTCACTGATTTCAATTGAGGAAAGTTAACTGTCTCTGAGAATCACTGTCTGAAAGATAGGTTAACAAGGGAGAGAGAGAAGGGTAGGTTGTGAGCCATTACCCATACGGACATAATCTTTTGGCTTCTTTGTATCTCTTTCCTTCACTCTCCTGGAAGTTGTGAAGCATTGTCCTGGTCTGCTTTACCCCAGAGAAGGTCCCGAAGGCAGACTTTAGCTCTTTCTCCATTGTTTTACTGAGAGTTGAGCTTTATCTGCCTAACCTGCTGGCCATGTTCCCACAATTCTATAAAGTTTTCAAAGTACTTAGTATCAAAAAGTATGCTGATACAAACTACAATTTGGTTCTTTCTCTTTTAAGGGACAATGTTTCTTAAGCCATTATTCTGTTTTAATGGAATGCTATAATGAGTTTCATCCTGTCTAATCAATACACAAAGGAGAAAGTCTTTTTTATCAAAATAGCTTCTTGTACTTTATGTTAACTTTATTGTGTCCTTGGTTGTTTAAGAAAGACAATTCTTCTCACTTTTAACAGAACCTAATATTCAAACCTAGCAAATTTTAACATTTTGCCTTCTCAAAGTCAAACCCAGCTTTATTCCAAGCTATTGCAAAAAAAAAAAAAAAGTTCTTCAACTTGAAAAAAGTGAAGTAATAAAAGAAGTTAAGTTCACTTAATGTGATATAATATAAATAGAAAGTGTTTAGAAAGTGTATGAAAATTAAAAGGAATTTTCTAACCTGTTAATCAAAATTGTATGGGTAAAATATTCATATAAATACTAAATGATTGTATAAAATCCTCAGAGATTTAACATTGTATCCTACATTATGCTATATAACAGTATAATGTTGTCGATCATGGTTTTAATTATTATTATTATTTTTTAAAGATTTTATTTATTTATTCATTTATCCCCCCCTTGCTGCTTGTGCTCACTGGGTCAGCTAACCACGCTGTGCGGGCAGGCTTGCCTTCACCAGGAGGCCCGGGGAACTGAACCCGGGGCCTCCCATATGGTAAATGGGAGCCCTACTGATTGAGCCACAGCCGCTTCCCCGGTTTTAATTATTTTAAAGATGTTATATGTCACAGAATAAAACCTCTCCACTTGGGAATCAAGAGACAATGCTTTGGCACATATTCATCTAATTTGTCTGACTTATGCTGAAGAAGCAGTGCTAGGCTACATAAAAAGAATGGTCATAAAGTGGTTGCCACAGGGTGGTGCTTGAGAGTAGATTATCATGAATTAAATTAAGTAACACCATCACTGTATGCAGTAGCCCCAGACATTGCTGATTTAATGCAAGAGATTAGTACCCAGTTTTGTCACTATAACTTTACTCTAGATCTTGTTACTGCTTTCATTAGTGTTTCCTTAGACAAATGAAGTCATCCTGCATTTTCCTTCATGTGGAAAGGCTATCAATAGACTTTCAGAGTGCTTCCCCAAGGCTATATGCATAGCCCAACCATATGTCATGACCCCATGGCAAAGGATCTGGTGGCATGGAAAAACCTTGTAGCTGCAGCCCTATTTAATTATATTGATGATATTATGTTTACCAGTAATTCTCTTTCAGAATTAAAAGAAGCAACAGAGACAACAGAATCTCATCTTGAGAGCTAGGAATGAGCAATCAAACAGGACAAACTGAAAGACCCTGGCTGTTCTGTCAAATTCTTGGCTGTTGTTTGGCTGGGTAAAACAACAGCTCTACTCTGCTGTATTTGATAAAGTATGTTTTCCCACACTACAAGCTCCAAAACACTTAATGGCCTTTTGGGGAGGTCATTGAGGTACTGGAGGCTGTTCATCCTTCACTTAGCTCAAATTTTGAAATCATTGTATGTGTTAAGCAGGGAAGGTTGTACATGGGAGTAGGAGGACCCCCAGCAGGCTGCTTTAGAAGAAGAAAAGAGGGCACTAACATAAGCTCACTCAAGCACCATGGGGGGAGGTATCCTGACTTACCCTGTGAATTGGATGAGGCAAGACTGATATTAGCTTTGGGTGTGGTTTGTGGCAAAGGCAACATTCTAAGAGAATAACCCTTGGGTTTTGGTCACAAGTATGGAAAGGGGCTGAATTACGACAGCACCTTATAAAAGCAGCTATGTGCAGCATACAAGCCTTGTTCCAAGAAGAAAGTTTAACCCTAAAGTGCCTGGTCATTTTGAAGACTGCCATCACTATCCAGGGGTGGATTATAGATACTGGGAACAGATTGTGCTTAATCATTGCACAATTAAGTACCTTAACAAAGTGGAAAGCTTACCTGCTGCAGCCCACTGTCTTTAACCCTACCTCATTAAGTACCAAAATGTATGAGATTCTAGGCCCAGTGATTTATATGGAAGATTCTTCAGCCCAAATTTACAAACCCCAAGGTGGCTATTGAAGAGCCCAATAAAGAAGCTTAGGAACAGTTTCAGAGAATTCACAGTACATGGACTGTTCACCTAGTTGACAGCCACCTGTGTGGACATCTGCGGCTGTGTGCAATCTAGCATTGACTCTATTTGGTGGGAAACCAGCACCATGCAAAGCAGCTAATTGGCTGAATTAAGAACTGTGTGGATGGTTATAGTACATGAACCAGAAATGCATTAACAGTCTGTATTGATTGTTGGGCAGTGTACAAAGGCCTTACAACCTGGATGGCAACTTGAAAACAAGAACAATGGACTGTTGTGGTCTGTCCTCTGTGGGGGAGAGATCTATGGAAGGACATCTGGGATGCCTGCCAGTGCTGACAAGTCACTGTCTATCATGTCCGTGCCACTCATCAAACACCCCCTTTGGGAATATTGAGGCAGGTGCCATACATGTCCCTGCTCACTCCTCTAACATGCCCCTCAGGAATGTTGAGACAAGGCCTTACCACTGAGACCCTAGAAGCAGTGGGACAGCTCCACAGAAAAAGCAGACTTAGCCCAGCAGTACCAGCTGCCTGTCACTCACCAGCAGATCATGGACATCACACATGACTGTCCATCATGCTCACTCCAATGACCACAACAGTTACCTCATTGGATGAGACTTATCAGACAAAGCACAGATCCCAGTAACATAATGGCAAGTGGATTATATCAGTCCCCTTCCACTCTTGGAAGGGAAAAGGTATGCTTTAACTGCTGCAGACACTGCCACAGAATTCTTGTTGACCTTTCCCATAGGAAAGGCCAACTGGCGAGCCATTATTCAGTGCTTAGAAAAAGTATGTGCCATATAAGGGGTGCCAGCCAAATGACAGTGACTGAGGAACTGCATTAACCCAACACCTCATGCAGTTTTAGGTAATGAACCAAGATATTGCTTGGACTTTCCTTATAACCTTGTTTGACCTTATAACCCCACTGGAGCAGGTCTTATGGAAAGGATGAATGGCCGCTTGAAGAAACAAATAAAAGGCAGTTAGGGATCTTTACAACAATGGAGTAAAAGACTGTATATAGTCATGATTCATTTAAATTCATTGCCTGGGGCTGCTGGCCCTGCTTCAGTTAAAGGCTAACAGCAGGATCAATGCAGGTGTTGAAAATACAAGTTAAAAGGCCAGCAGACCTACACCCCAAAAGGGAAGTAATAATAATCTCTTATAGCCTATGCCTCAAGCTATACAAACTGGGGAAAATGAGGTTTTTTGACCATGGTACTGGCCTGTGCAGTATTGGTGGTTGAGAATCTTAAACCGTGGAATAGGAGTTACCCAAATCATTGTTTTAAGACCACATTTTTGTTTATACAAAAAATGCCATTAAAAAGCTTTATTAATAATCCGGATTCTCTTATTCCTTTGGGGCCCTATGTGTGTCTTTGAGGACTCCCATTAAGCCTAATCTAATTCTTGATATCACCATAGAAAACTCAGATAATTTAAAAGTAGAAAATGTATGGATTTAGAAGTCTCCTCATGGGACTCCCATACCTCGTACTTTATCTACTAGTGGAAATGTTGCCTGTACACTGTTAAACCTTGTAAAGGAACAGGTGAATAAGCCCAGGCCTTTATAAGGATATGCTTTCTATGATGGTTTGTTTAGGATGGTTAACTGCTGAGTCATTCACCCTAGACCACATTCCTCCTGATTGCATGAAATGATAGGAAGGAATCTGTGATATGGGTTGGTTATCCCCTGAGCTGTGTAATTTTACTGTCAAACTAGAAAATGATAGTTTTTTCCAATGGCAGGCTTGCTACTTATTAACTGGGGCTTACCCATCCACTAAAGAATGGCTATGGATTTGTAGCCAAAACAGGTGGCAGTATTTTCCCCATAACTGAACTGAATGATGCATGTTGGGACAGCCTGACGTCCCTACCACCCTATATGACTCATTACCCCATACTCCTAGTAATTGTGAAATTATCAAGGCTAGACATAGAGTAAATTGTACATCCTGGTCCTGGTGGGTCTATCCATTGACCACTTTTATGCCTGGTGGTGCTGCAATTGTCACTGAAAAACACATAACAGTTTTAGCCAATTACACTGTTCAAGCTCTTAATGATTCCAAAGCAGTAATTACCTTATGAAACTAAGAAACTACCCAACTACAAATGGTGATTTTACAAAATAGGATGGCTTTATATATTCTCACAGTGGGTGGGAGCTGTGCCCTCATTATCATTTAATGTGTATGTATTCCAGATCACTTCCATAATATTTCACAAGCTCTAAATCATATGCAAGAGCACATAGAATAAAGTGATAAATTAGTTACTGACCCCCGACTGATTGGCTTAATTTCCTCTCATGATCCTAGCAACATATTTTTACAGATCTACTAGTTTTTGGTGGAGAACTCCTATTATTCTGTTGGCTTTTATATTGTTACTGTGGAATGTGGATGCAATGCTTGTCCTATGGTCAATGTAGGCTGCTTCCTAGGGGTGGATTGTGGAGATGCGGGACCTGCAGTCCCCCAAAGTCCTTAGCACATAGCCACCTGCATGACCTGGACATAAGTTAAAGGTTAACAACCCTCCCCAAAAGGGAGAAAATGTATAGATGGTATTGTAAACAGAATCTCTCCAGAGTGGTAAAACTTTATTCCTGTGACAACATCACCAGACCCCATGTGTGTTGTCATCGGACCCTAGCAGAAATTCTGTTCTCATACCCTATGGAATGCCCTTATATCACCCCTCATTTTCCCATCTCTTTGTTGAGTGCTAACTTCATTCTCCAATGGCCAGCATTGGAGACTCTCTCCTGTTCATAAGTCACAATAAAGCTTATGTCTGACTGTACCAGGTCTTGCAGATACACCAACTTGGGCCCATCAAGAGTTGAGTTGGAACATCTTAGAAAAGACAACAAGAGAAATTAAAAAATCTTAAAATCAGTTCAGAGGGGCCAAGATGGCGTTAGTGTAGGAGGGCACACACTGCAAGCTCCCAGAGCAAGGCGGAATGTGGACGGGCTCCTGCCCGGGGGTCTGTGCTGTGCATGCGTGGAGTGAGAAGCTCAGGACATCTATCTGCATGGATCAGCGGCGTGGACGGAACAGTAGAGATTCAGAACATAGAAAGAAGTAAGGAAATAAAATAAGAAGAAAAACTGCCAAAGAGAAAACTTAACTCACATGCAGAACCAACAGCTAAATAAAATGCTAGAGCATAGAGAAAAGCTAATCAACTGAACAAACCCATCAAGATAATATGATGACCAGAGGGTAACAAAAAAATACAAATGACTCTGAGAAACTGGAAAACATGGACAAGCCCAATGCACAAAATAAAAACCAGGAAGCAAAGCAGAACATCGAACAACTAATCAAAGCTATCCAAATAAATATCATGGACCAACTTAAAGAAGTGAAGGAAGAGATTAAGGATATAAAGAGGACACTGGGAGAACATAATGAAGAAATAGCAAACATGCCTAAAAAGGTAATGGATATGATGGTGAACAATGGCACAAGCCAAGAAATGAAAAAGACGCTGGACTCACATAACAGCAGATTTGAACAGGCAGAAGAAAGAATTAGTGATATGGATGACAATACAGCTGAAATCAAAGAGATTGTAGAACAGATAGACAAAAAGATAGAAAAAATCTAGCATGGACTCAGGGAATTAACCGATAATACAAAACGCACAATTATACGCATTATGGGCATCCCAGAAGGAAAAGAGAAGGGAAAGGGAACAGAAGGAGTTTTGAAGGAAATAATGGCTGAAAATTTCCCAACCCTATTGAGAGAGATGGATGTGCAGATCCAGGAAGCAAAACACACCCCAAATAGTATAAATCCCAACAGGCCAACTCCAAGACATATACTTGTCAAAATATCCAATGCTCAGGAGAAAGAGAAAATACTCAAGGCAGCAAGAGAAAAGAGAACCATCACATACAAGGGAAGCACAATAAAATTAAGTGCTGATTTCTCCGCTGAAACCATGGAGTCAAGAAGACAGTGGTATGACATAGTCAAAACACTAAGAGAAAAAACTTCCAGCTGCGAATTCTCTATCCAGCCAAATTGGCATTCAAAAATGATGGAGAGTTCAAAATATTCACAGATAAACAAAAATTAAGAGAGTATGTCAAGAAGAAACCAGCACTTCAAGAAATACTAAAGGAATCTCTACAAGTTGAAAGGAAAAAACAAGGGAGAGAGAGTTTGAGGAGAGTTTAAAAACAACTGAAAAGACAAAAAGAGAAACAAAACAACATATGACATACATTAACCCAAAGAAAAAATGGTTGAAGTAAGAAATTGTTACGAGTAATAACACTGAATGTTAATAGATTAAATTCACCAATCAAAATACACAGATTGGCAGAATGGATAAGAAAATATGATCCATCTATATGCTGTCTACAAGAAACCCAATTTCGACCCAGGGATTCAAGGAGGCTGAAAGTGAATGGCTGGAAAACCATTTTACAAGCTAACAATTGCCAAAAAGGGGCAGGAGTAGCTATTCTAATATCAGACAAAATAGACTTTAAATGCAAAACTATTGTAAGAGACAAAGAAGTTACACTACATATTAGTAAAAAGAATAATGTCTCAAGAAGAGAGAACAATCATCAACATTTATGCACCAAATCGGGGTGCCTCAAAATACGTGTGGCAAACTCTGGAAAAACTAAGAGGAAAAATAAATGCCTCTACAATTATAGCAGGGGACTTCTACACACCACTATCATCATTAGACAGGACATCTAGACAGAGAATCAATGAAGAAATTAAGGCACTCAACAATATATTAGAAGACCTGCACTTAATAGACATATACAGAACACTACACCCAAATACAGCGGGACTTACATTCTTCTCGAGTGCACATCGAACATACCCCAAAATAGACCACATGCTAGGCCAGAAAACAACACTCAATGAATTCAGAAATATTGAGATTATACAAAGTAATTTCTCTGACCACAATGGAATGAAGTTGGAAATCACTAAGGGCCAGAGAAACAGGTTAGGCACAAGGATATGGAAGTTAAACAACACACTCTTAGACAAACTGTGGGTCAAAGAGGAAATCTCATAAGAAATCAGTAACTACCTTGAAACTAGTAAAAATGACAACACAACATATCAAAACCTATGGGATGCAGTGAAAGCAGTTCTGAGAGGAAAGTTCATAGCCTTAAATTCATATATTAAAAAAGAAGAAAGATCTAAAATTGAAGACCTAACTGCACACTTGGAACAATTGGAAAAACAACAACAAACTAAACCTAAAGGAAGTAGAAAGATGGAAATAACAAAGATTAGAGCAGAACTAAATGAAATAGAGAATAAGAAAGCACTGGAAACAATAAACAAAACCAAAAGTTGGGTCTTTGAGAATATCAATAAAATTGACAAACCCTTAGCCAGACTAACCAAGAAAAAGAGAGAACAGATGCAAATACATAAAATAAGGAATGAGCAAGGTGATATCACTACTGACCCCACAGAAATAAAGAGTATCATAAGAGGATACTTTGAAAAATCATATGCCAACAAGAATGACAATTTATTTTTATTTATTTTTTTCTTAAACAAATCTATTTTATTGGTACATATTAACAAAGCATACAATTCATTCAATGTGTACAATAATAGTATTTGGTATAATCTCATAGTAGTGCATTCATCGTTTCAATCATTATTAGAGTATTTTCATTACTTCAACAATAATTCTGTGTAGTATTTCGGTAATCTAAGCACCTCTTAAAATATATTTATATATATATATATAAATAAATTAAAAAAAGAAGTGGAAACAGAAAGATGGAGAGGTGAGGAGTTTTCTTGTTTATTGTTTGTCATTTTTTGTTTACTATTATTGTTGAAATAATGAAAATACTCTAATAAGAATGACAATTTAGAGGAAATGGACATGTTTCTAGAAACCGACAAACAGATGACATTGATAAAAGAAGAAATAGATGAACTCAACAGTCCAATTACAAGTAAAGAGATATACTCAGTCATCAAAAACCTCCCAACTAAGAAGAGCACAGGACCAGATGGCTTCACAGCTGAATTCTACCAAACATTCCGGAAAGAGCTAACACCAATTCTACTTAAGCTCTTCCATAAAATAGAAGTAGAAGGA
>JAKSZT010053998.1:109173-125521 GCA_026826555.1 Tolypeutes matacus
AGGCAGTAATATAGTTAGCTTCCTGAGTCACCAACAAACTGTCCTCCACAATGTTTGCACCATTCTGCATTCCCACCAGCAGTGAATAAGGGTTCCCATTCCTCCACATCCTCTCCAACACTTCTAGTCCTCTGTTGTTGTTTTTTTAATAGCCACCAGTCTAATGGGTCTAAGATGATATCACATTTTAGTTTTGATTTGTATTTCCATAATAGCTAATGATGTTGAACATCTTTTCATGTGCTTTTGGCCATTTGTACTTCTTCTTTGGAGAAATGTCTATTCAGATAAATGCCCATTTTAAAAATGAGTTTTCTTCCTATTTTCAAGTTGTAGGATTTCTTTATATATGCTGCATATTAGGCATATATCAAATATATGGCTACCAAATATTTTCTACCATTGAGTAGGCTTCCTTTTCACTTTCTTGACAAACTCTTGAGGTGCAAAACTTTTTAATTTTGAGGAGGTCCCATTTCTCTGTTTTGTTGATCATATTTCCTTCTCCATTCTGTCAATCTGCCTCTTTTGTTTGGTGAGTTTAAGCCATTAACATTCAATGCTATTACTGTCAGGGAATTACTTGCATTAACCATATTTTCTTTAGATTTATGTATGCCATCTGTAGTTTTTTTCTCTATCATTTTAGTTTTTCTTTTACTCTCCTCCTACTCTCTCTCTCTCCTATTTATTCCTTTCAACATTCAGGATTCCCTTTAATATTAATTACAGTGCAGGTTTTTTATTGACAAACCCTCTTAATTTCTCTTTATCTGTGAATATTTTGAACTCTCCTTCACTTTCTAATGCCAGCTTTGCTGGATAGAGAATTCTTGGCTGAAAGCTTTTTTCTTTAACACCTTAACTATTTCATACCACTGTTTTCTTGCCTCCATGGTTTCAGATGAAAAATCAGCACTTTATCTTATCAAATTTCCCTTGTATTTGATGGATCTCTTTTCTCTTGCTGCTTTCTGTATTCTCTCTTTGATTTGAGCATTGGACAATTTGACATGTCTTGAAGTAGGCCTGTTAGGATGTATAATGTTCAGTGTATGCTATGCTTCTTAGACATGTACATCCATATCCCTCAATAAGGCTGAGAATTTTTCAGAAATTGTTTCCTCTAATACATCTTATGTCCCCTTTCACATCTTTTCTCCCTGTGGGATGCCTATAATGCACATGTTCATGCATTTCATGTTGTCATTCAAATCTCTAAGTCCCTGCTGGATTTTTTCTTCTTTTTACATATCATTTCTACTATCTGTCTTATTTCACCTGTACTGTCATCCATATTACTGATTCTTTTCTCCGCATGTTCAAACCTGCTATTATGTGCTTCCAGTTTATTTTTTATTTCTTGCATTGTGCCATTCATCACCATCATATCTGTTATCATTTTATGCATATTTACAATTTCTTCAGTATATTCTCCCAGTGTCTTCTTAATACCCTTAATCTCCCCTTTCACTTCATTAAGTTGATTCATGAAATTTGTTTGGACATCTCTGATAAGTTGTTCCATGTTCTGCCTCTCCTTCTGGTTTTTAGTTTGTTCATTGGACTGGGTTATGTCTTCCTGCTTCTTAGGATGGTTTGTAATTTTTTGTTGATGTCTAGGCATCTGTTTATCTTGATGGGATTATTCAGTAGATTAGCTTCTCTCTCTACTCTAGGGTTTTATTTTGTTGTTTTTGTGTGTGTGGTAAGATTTCACTTTGGCTCTTCATTCCTCTTATTCTGTTTCCTTCCTGTTGTCTTTTCTCCAGTTTGTCCTTTTGGCTTCTTCTTTTTTTTTTTTTAAACTTAGAGTTCACTTTTTTAAATTTATTTTTTTATTGTGGGTTCAAATCAAATTTTTCACAATACAAACCAATATTTATAAAATTATATATAGATATATATGCATATATGTGCATTTGATTAAATAAATGTTATTATTATTTTTTCATATATTTTTTAAAGATGCTTAGATTACATAAATGTTACACAAAAATTACAGGGATTCCCATGATCTCCACCTACCATACCTCTCATAACATCTCACATAAACACGTTTCATTAGTGTAGCACATCACCTGCAGTGGATATACACATCCTGGGGGTATGCCACTAAGCATAGATCACAGTTCACATTATAGACCACACTGTCTCCCACACATTTCTGCATGGTATACTCTGATGTAAAATGGTCTATATCCATCACCACAATGTCACTCAGGACAATCCCCAAGTCCTGTAAAAACCCCTGTATTAGAACTGCCCTTCCTCTCCCTGCCCCCAAAGCATCTAGTGGCCACTGGCTTCACCTCACTGTTATAATTTCTTCCATTTCTTGAATCCCAATATGTATACAACAGAATACCATTAAGTCCACTCAAGTCCATAGCTCTTCCCCCAATCCTGAGGGGACTGGAATGGTGATGTCCACTCCATATCCAAGTGAGAATGGGCTTATATCCCATGGATATGGTGGATGGGATTATCCTGCCTTCAGCTGCAGGCTCTCTCCATTCCCTGGGATGGCCGTTGTCCATCATCGTCATTTCCTCACCCGGTGACTTGGGTGAGTCCATTGAGCCTTAGAAGAGGAGTTGAAGTTCCACTGAGATTCCAGGCATGGCTGGGACATATGGAAGCCCACCTTTCCTAGCCTTCAATATGTAGCTATATTTTATCAATTTACCACAGATTTTAGACTCAGTCATCAAAAACCTCCCAACTAAGAAGAGCCCAGGACCAGATGGCATCACAGCTCAATTCTACCAAACATTCCAGAAAGAGCTAACACCAATTCTACTTAAGCTCTTCCATAAAATAGAAGTAGAAGGAATATTGCCTAACTCATTCTACAATGACAACATTACCCTAATACCAAAACGAAACAAAGATACTAGAAGAATGGAAAATTACAGACCAATTTCTCTAATGAACCTAGATGTTAAAATCCTCAAGAAAATACTTGATAGTCACATTCAACGACATATCAAAGGATTATACACCATGACCAAGTGGGTTTTATCCCAGGTATGCAAGGATGGTTCAATATAAGAAAATCAATCAATGTAATGCACCACATAAACAGATTGAAAGAAAAAAAATCACATGATCATCTCTATAGATGCAGAAAAGCACTCGACAAAATACAGCACTCTTTCCTGATAAAAATACTACAAAAGATAGGAATAGAAGGAAACTTTCTGAATATGATAAAGGGTATATATGAAAAACCCAAAGATAACATCATCTTCAATGGTGAAATCCTGAAAGCCTTCCCTCTGAGATCGGGAACAAGACAAGGATGCCCACTATCACCACTCCTAGTTACCATTGTCTTAGAAGTGCTTGAGCGAGCACTGAGGCAAGAAAAGAACATAAAAGGCATCCAGATTGGAAAAGAAGGAGTAAAAATTTCATTATTTACAGACAATATGATCCTATACATAGAAAACCCTGAGAAATCTACAACAAAGCTTCTAGAACTCATAAAGGAGTTCAAAAATGTTGCAGGCTATAAGATCAATGCACAAAAATCAGTAGCATTTCTGTACACCAATAACGAGCAATCTGAGGAGGAAATCAAGAAAAAAATACCATTTACAATAGTAAATAAAAGAATCAAGTACCTAGGAATAAATTTAACTAAAGATGTAAAGAACTTATATATAGAAAACTATACAACACTGTTAAAGGAAATCAAAGAAGACTTTAAAAAATGGAAAAATATTCCCTGTTCATGGATAGGAAGGCTAAACATCATCAAGATGTCTATGCTACCCAAACTAATTTACAAATTTAATGCAATCCCAATAAAAGTCAACACTGTATATTTTATTGTATTGGAGAAACTAGCCACAAAATATATTTGGAGAGGTAAGAGGCCCTGAATTGCCAAAGACATATTGAAAAAGAAAAATGAAGTTCAAGGTATCACATTATCTGACTTTAAAACATACTACAAAGTTACAGTGATCAAAACTGCATGGTATTTTCACAAGGATAGACCTACTGACCAATGGAACCGAATTGAGAATTCTGATATAGTTCCTCACATATACAGTTATCTGATATTCGATAAGGCCACGAAACCCACTCAGTTGGGAGAGAATGGCCTCTTTAACAAGTGGTGCTTGGAGAACTGGATATCCATATACAAAAGAATGAGAGAAGAATACCATCTCACACCTTATATAAAAATCAACTCAAGATGGATCAAAGATCTAAATATAAGAGACAAAACCATAAAGACCTTGGGAGATAATGTAGGGAAGCATCTACAGGACCTTGTAATAGAAAATGATTTCATGAACTTCACAGCCAAAGCACAAGCAGCAAAAGGAAAAATAGATAAATGGGATCTCATCAAAATTAAAAACTTCTGCACCTCAAAGGATGTTATTAAGAAAGTAAAAAGGCAGCCTACCCAGTGGGAGAATATATTTGGCAACCGTATATCTGATAGGAGCCTAATATCCTGCATATATGAAGAAATCCTACACCTTGAAAATAAAAAGCCAAACAACCCATTTAAAAAATGGGCAAGTGACCTGAAAAGACACTTCTCCACATAAGAAATACAAATGGCTAAAAAGCACATGAAAAAATGCTCGACATCACTAGCTTTTAGGGAAATGCCAATCAAAACCACAATGAGATGCCATCTTACACCCATCAGAATGGCAAAAAACAGCAGAGTATAAATGTTGGAGAGGATGTAGAGGAATAGGAACCCTGATTCACCTCTGGTGGGATTGTGGAATGGTCCAGCCACTGTGGAGGACAGTTTGGCGATTCCTGAGAAAACTAACAATAGATCTTCCATATGATCCAGCGATTCCACTATTCGATATATACCCAGAAGAATTGAAAGCAAAGACATTAACAGATATATGTACACCAAAGTTCATAGCGGCATTGTTCACAATTGCCAAAAGTTGGAATCAACCCCTGTGCCCATCAACAGATGAATGGATAAGCAAAACATGGCACATACATACAATGGAATATTACTCAGCTGTTAGAAGGAATAAAGTGCTAACACATGGAATAACATGGATGAACCTTGAAGACCTTATGTTGAGTGAAGCAAGCCAGGCATTAAATGGTGAACAATTTATGACCTCACTGATTTCAATTGAGGAAAGTTAACTGTCTCTGAGAATCACTGTCTGAAAGATAGGTTAACAAGGGAGAGAGAGAAGGGTAGGTTGTGAGCCATTACCCATACGGACATAATCTTTTGGCTTCTTTGTATCTCTTTCCTTCACTCTCCTGGAAGTTGTGAAGCATTGTCCTGGTCTGCTTTACCCCAGAGAAGGTCCCGAAGGCAGACTTTAGCTCTTTCTCCATTGTTTTACTGAGAGTTGAGCTTTATCTGCCTAACCTGCTGGCCATGTTCCCACAATTCTATAAAGTTTTCAAAGTACTTAGTATCAAAAAGTATGCTGATACAAACTACAATTTGGTTCTTTCTCTTTTAAGGGACAATGTTTCTTAAGCCATTATTCTGTTTTAATGGAATGCTATAATGAGTTTCATCCTGTCTAATCAATACACAAAGGAGAAAGTCTGTTTTATCAAAATAGCTTCTTGTACTTTATGTTAACTTTATTGTGTCCTTGGTTGTTTAAGAAAGACAATTCTTCTCACTTTTAACAGAACCTAATATTCAAACCTAGCAAATTTTAACATTTTGCCTTCTCAAAGTCAAACCCAGCTTTATTCCAAGCTATTGCAAAAAAAAAAAAAAGTTCTTCAACTTGAAAAAAGTGAAGTAATAAAAGAAGTTAAGTTCACTTAATGTGATATAATATAAATAGAAAGTGTTTAGAAAGTGTATGAAAATTAAAAGGAATTTTCTAACCTGTTAATCAAAATTGTATGGGTAAAATATTCATATAAATACTAAATGATTGTATAAAATCCTCAGAGATTTAACATTGTATCCTACATTATGCTATATAACAGTATAATGTTGTCAATCATGGTTTTAATTATTATTATTATTTTTTAAAGATTTTATTTATTTATTCATTTATCCCCCCCTTGCTGCTTGTGCTCACTGGGTCAGCTAACCACGCTGTGCGGGCAGGCTTGCCTTCACCAGGAGACCCGGGGAACCGAACCCGGGGCCTCCCATATGGTAAATGGGAGCCCTACTGATTGAGCCACAGCCGCTTCCCCGGTTTTAATTATTTTAAAGATGTTATATGTCACAGAATAAAACCTCTCCACTTGGGAATCAAGAGACAATGCTTTGGCACATATTCATCTAATTTGTCTGACTTATGCTGAAGAAGCAGTGCTAGGCTACATAAAAAGAATGGTCATAAAGTGGTTGCCACAGGGTGGTGCTTGAGAGTAAATTATCATGAATTAAATTAAGTAACACCATCACTGTATGCAGTAGCCCCAGACATTGCTGATTTAATGCAAGAGATTAGTACCCAGTTTTGTCACTATAACTTTACTCTAGATCTTGTTACTGCTTTCATTAGTGTTTCCTTAGACAAATGAAGTCATCCTGCATTTTCCTTCATGTGGGAAGGCTATCAATAGACTTTCAGAGTGCTTCCCCAAGGCTATATGCATAGCCCAACCATATGTCATGACCCCATGGCAAAGGATCTGGTGGCATGGAAAAACCTTGTAGCTGCAGCCCTATTTAATTATATTGATGATATTATGTTTACCAGTAATTCTCTTTCAGAATTAAAAGAAGCAACAGAGACAACAGAATCTCATCTTGAGAGCTAGGAATGAGCAATCAAACAGGACAAACTGAAAGACCCTGGCTGTTCTGTCAAATTCTTGGCTGTTGTTTGGCTGGGTAAAACAACAGCTCTACTCTGCTGTATTTGATAAAGTATGTTTTCCCACACTACAAGCTCCAAAACACTTAATGGCCTTTTGGGGAGGTCATTGAGGTACTGGAGGCTGTTCATCCTTCACTTAGCTCAAATTTTGAAATCATTGTATGTGTTAAGCAGGGAAGGTTGTACATGGGAGTAGGAGGACCCCCAGCAGGCTGCTTTAGAAGAAGAAAAGAGGGCACTAACATAAGCTCACTCAAGCACCATGGGGGGAGGTATCCTGACTTACCCTGTGAATTGGATGAGGCAAGACTGATATTAGCTTTGGGTGTGGTTTGTGGCAAAGGCAACATTCTAAGAGAATAACCCTTGGGTTTTGGTCACAAGTATGGAAAGGGGCTGAATTACGACAGCACCTTATAAAAGCAGCTATGTGCAGCATACAAGCCTTGTTCCAAGAAGAAAGTTTAACCCTAAAGTGCCTGGTCATTTTGAAGACTGCCATCACTATCCAGGGGTGGATTATAGATACTGGGAACAGATTGTGCTTAATCATTGCACAATTAAGTACCTTAACAAAGTGGAAAGCTTACCTGCTGCAGCCCACTGTCTTTAACACTACCTCATTAAGTACCAAAATGTATGAGATCCTAGACCCAGTGATTTATATGGAAGATTCTTCAGCCCAAATTTACAAACCCCAAGGTGGCTATTGAAGAGCCCAATAAAGAAGCTTAGGAACAGTTTCAGAGAATTCACAGTACATGGACTGTTCACCTAGTTGACAGCCACCTGTGTGGACATCTGCGGCTGTGTGCAATCTAGCATTGACTCTATTTGGTGGGAAACCAGCACCATGCAAAGCAGCTAATTGGCTGAATTAAGAACTGTATGGATGGTTATAGTACATGAACCAGAAATGCATTAACAGTCTGTATTGATTGTTGGGCAGTGTACAAAGGCCTTACAACCTGGATGGCAACTTGAAAACAAGAACAATGGACTGTCGTGGTCTGTCCTCTGTGGGGGAGAGATCTATGGAAGGACATCTGGGATGCCTGCCAGTGGTGACAAGTCACTGTCTATCATGTCCGTGCCACTCATCAAACACCCCCTTTGGGAATATTGAGGCAGGTGCCATACATGTCCCTGCTCACTCCTCTAACATGCCCCTCAGGAATGTTGAGACAAGGCCTTACCACTGAGACCCTAGAAGCAGTGGGACAGCTCCACAGAAAAAGCAGACTTAGCCCAGCAGTATCAGCTGCCTGTCACTCACCAGCAGATCATGGACATCACACATGACTGTCCATCATGCTCACTCCAATGACCACAACAGTTACCTCATTGGATGAGACTTATCAGACAAAGCACAGATCCCAGTAACATAATGACAAGTGGATTATATCAGTCCCCTTCCACTCTTGGAAGGGAAAAGGTATGCTTTAACTGCTGCAGACACTGCCACAGAATTCTTGTTGACCTTTCCCATAGGAAAGGCCAACTGGCGAGCCATTATTCAGTGCTTAGAAAAAGTATGTGCCATATAAGGGGTGCCAGCCAAATGACAGTGACTGAGGAACTGCATTAACCCAACACCTCATGCAGTTTTAGGTAATGAACCAAGATATTGCTTGGACTTTCCTTATAACCTTGTTTGACCTTATAACCCCACTGGAGCAGGTCTTATGGAAAGGATGAATGGCCGCTTGAAGAAACAAATAAAAGGCAGTTAAGGATCTTTACAACAATGGAGTAAAAGACTGTATATAGTCATGATTCATTTAAATTCATTGCCTGGGGCTGCTGGCCCTGCTTCAGTTAAAGGCTAACAGCAGGATCAATGCAGGTGTTGAAAATACAAGTTAAAAGGCTAGCAGACCTACACCCCAAAAGGGAAGTAATAATAATCTCTTATAGCCTATGCCTCAAGCTATACAAACTGGGGAAAATGAGGTTTTTTGACCATGGTACTGGCCTGTGCAGTATTGGTGGTTGAGAATCTTAAACCCATGTGGAATAGGAGTTACCCAAATCATTGTTTTAAGACCACATTTTTGTTTATACAAAAAATGCCATTAAAAAGCTTTATTAATAATCTGGATTCTCTTATTCCTTTGGGGCCCTATGTGTGTCTTTGAGGACTCCCATTAAGCCTAATCTAATTCTTGATATCACCATAGAAAACTCAGATAATTTAAAAGTAGAAAATGTATGGATTTAGAAGTCTCCTCATGGGACTCCCATACCTCATACTTTATCTACTAGTGGAAATGTTGCCTGTACACTGTTAAACCTTGTAAAGGAACAGGTGAATAAGCCCAGGCCTTTATAAGGATATGCTTTCTATGATGGTTAGGATGGTTAACTGCTGAATCATTCATCCTAGACCACATTCCTCCTGACTGCATGAAATGATAGGAAGGAATCTGTGATATGGGTTGGTTATCCCCTGAGCTGTGTAATTTTACTGTCAAACTAGAAAATGATAGTTTTTTCCAATGGCAGGCTTGCTACTTATTAACTGGAGATTACCCATCCACTAAAGAATGGCTATGGATTTGTAGCCAAAACAGGTGGCAGTATTTTCCCCATAACTGTACTGAATGATGCATGTTGGGACAGCCTGACGTCCCTACCACCCTATATGACTCATTACCCATACTCCAAGTAATTGTGAAATTATCAAGGCTAGACATAGAGTAAATTGTACATCCTGGTCCTGGTGGGTCTACCCATTGACCACTTTTATGCCTGGTGGTGCTGCAATTGTCACTGAAAAACACATAACAGTTTTAGCCAATTACACTGTTCAAGCTTTTAATGATTCCAAAGCAGTAATTACCTTATGAAACTAAGAAACTACCCAACTACAAATGGTGATTTTACAAAATAGGATGGCTTTATATATTCTCACTGTGGGTGGGAGCTGTGCCCTCATTATCATTTAATGTGTATGTATTCCAGATCACTTCCATAATATTTCACAAGCTCTAAATCATATGCAAGAGCACATAGAATAAAGTGATAAATTAGTTACTGACCCCCGACTGATTGGCTTAATTTCCTCTCATGATCCTAGCAACATATTTTTACAGATCTAGTAGTTTTTGGTGGAGAACTCCTATTATTCTGTTGGCTTTTATATTGTTACTGTGGAATGTGGATGCAATGCTTGTCCTATGGTCAATGTAGGCTGCTTCCTAGGGGTGGATTGTGGAGATGCGGGATCTGCAGTCCCCCAAAGTCCTTAGCACATAGCCACCTGCATGACCTGGACATAAGTTAAAGGTTAACAACCCTCCCCAAAAGGGAGAAAATGTATAGATGGTATTGTAAACAGAATCTCTCCAGAGTGGTAAAACTTTATTCCTATGACAACATCACCAGACCCCATGTGTGTTGTCATCGGACCCTAGCAGAAATTCTGTTCTCATACCCTATGGAATGCCCTTATATCACCCCTCATTTTCCCATCTCTTTGTTGAGTGCTAACTTCATTCTCCAATGGCCAGCATTGGAGACTCTCTCCTGTTCATAAGTCACAATAAAGCTTATGTCTGACTGTACCAGGTCTTGCAGATACACCAACTTGGGCCCATCAAGAGTTGAGTTGGAACATCTTAGAAAAGACAACAAGAGAAATTAAAAAATCTTAAAATCAGTTCAGAGGGGCCAAGATGGCGTTAGTGTAGGAGGGCACACACTGCAAGCTCCCAGAGCAAGGCGGAATGTGGACGGGATCCTGCCCGGGGGTCTGTGCTGTGCATGCATGGAGTGAGAAGCTCAGGACATCTATCTGCACGGATCAGCGGCGTGGACGGAACAGTAGAGATTCAGAACATAGAAAGAAGTAAGGAAATAAAATAAGAAGAAAAACTGCCAAAGAGAAAACTTAACTCACATGCAGAACCAACAGCTAAATAAAATGCTAGAGCATAGAGAAAAGCTAATCAACTGAACAAACCCATCAAGATAATATGATGACCAGAGGGTAACAAAAAAATACAAATGACTCTGAGAAACTGGAAAACATGGACAAGCCCAATGCACAAAATAAAAACCAGGAAGCAAAGCAGAACATCGAACAACTAATCAAAGCTATCCAAATAAATATCATGGACCAACTTAAAGAAGTGAAGGAAGAGATTAAGGATATAAAGAGGACACTGGGAGAACATAATGAAGAAATAGCAAACATGCCTAAAAAGGTAATGGATATGATGGTGAACAATGGCACAAGCCAAGAAATGAAAAAGACGCTGGACTCACATAACAGCAGATTTGAACAGGCAGAAGAAAGAATTAGTGATATGGATGACAATACAGCTGAAATCAAAGAGATTGTAGAACAGATAGACAAAAAGATAGAAAAAAATCTAGCATGGACTCAGGGAATTAACCGATAATACAAAACGTACAAACATACGCATTATGGGCATCCCAGAAGGAAAAGAGAAGGGAAAGGGAACAGAAGGAGTTTTGAAGGAAATAATGGCTGAAAATTTCCCAACCCTATTGAGAGAGATGGATGTGCAGATCCAGGAAGCAAAACACACCCCAAATAGTATAAATCCCAACAAGCCAACTCCAAGACATATACTTGTCAAAATATCCAATGCTCAGGAGAAAGAGAAAATACTCAAGGCAGCAAGAGAAAAGAGAACCATCACATACAAGGGAAGCACAATAAAATTAAGTGCTGATTTCTCCGCTGAAACCATGGAGTCAAGAAGACAGTGGTATGACATAGTCAAAACACTAAGAGAAAAAACTTCCAGCTGCGAATTCTCTATCCAGCCAAATTGGCATTCAAAAATGATGGAGAGTTCAAAATATTCACAGATAAACAAAAATTAAGAGAGTATGTCAAGAAGAAACCAGCACTTCAAGAAATACTAAAGGAATCTCTACAAGTTGAAAGGAAAAAACAAGGGAGAGAGAGTTTGAGGAGAGTTTAAAAACAACTGAAAAGACAAAAAGAGAAACAAAACAACATATGACATACATTAACCCAAAGAAAAAAACGGTTGAAGTAAGAAATTGTTACGAGTAATAACACTGAATGTTAATAGATTAAATTCACCAATCAAAATACACAGATTGGCAGAATGGAAAAGAAAATATGATCCATCTATATGCTGTCTACAAGAAACCCACCTTCGACCCAGGGATTCAAGGAGGCTGAAAGTGAATGGCTGGAAAACCATTTTACAAGCTAACAATTGCCAAAAAGGGGCAAGAGTAGCTATTCTAATATCAGACAAAATAGACTTTAAATGCAAAACTATTGTAAGAGACAAAGAAGAACACTACATATTAGTAAAAAGAATAATGTCTCAAGAAGAGAGAACAATCATCAACATTTATGCACAAAATCGGGGTGCCTCAAAATACGTGTGGCAAACTCTGGAAAAACTAAGAGGAAAAATAAATGCCTCTACAATTATAGCAGGGGACTTCTACACACCACTATCATCATTAGACAGGACATCTAGACAGAGAATCAATGAAGAAATTA
Source organism: Tolypeutes matacus (assembly GCA_026826555.1). Taxonomy (NCBI): domain Eukaryota; kingdom Metazoa; phylum Chordata; class Mammalia; order Cingulata; family Chlamyphoridae; genus Tolypeutes; species Tolypeutes matacus. The sequence goes on from JAKSZT010053998.1 coordinate 121,510, forward strand.
GGGCACTCAACAATATATTAGAAGACCTGCACTTAATAGACATATACAGAACACTACACCCAAATACAGCGGGACTTACATTCTTCTCGAGTGCACATCGAACATACCCCAAAATAGACCACATGCTAGGCCAGAAAACAACACTCAATGAATTCAGAAATATTGAGATTATACAAAGTAATTTCTCTGACCACAACGGAATGAAGTTGGAAATCACTAAGGGCCAGAGAAACAGGTTAGGCACAAGGATATGGAAGTTAAACAACACACTCTTTGACAAACTGTGGGTCAAAGAGGAAATCTCAAAAGAAATCAGTAACTACCTTGAAACTAGTAAAAATGACAACACAACATATCAAAACCTATGGGATGCAGTGAAAGCAGTTCTGAGAGGAAAGTTCATAGCCTTAAATTCATATATTAAAAAAGAAGAAAGAGCTAAAATTGAAGACCTAACTGCACACTTGGAACAATTGGAAAAACAACAACAAACTAAACCTAAAGGAAGTAGAAAGATGGAAATAACAAAGATTAGAGCAGAACTAAATGAAATAGAGAATAAGAAAGCACTGGAAACAATAAACAAAACCAAAAGTTGGTTCTTTGAGAATATCAATAAAATTGACAAACCCTTAGCCAGACTAACCAAGAAAAAGAGAGAACAGATGCAAATACATAAAATAAGGAATGAGCAAGGTGATATCACTACTGACCCCACAGAAATAAAGAGTATCATAAGAGGATACTTTGAAAAATCATATGCCAACAAGAATGACAATTTATTTTTATTTATTTTTTTCTTAAACAAATCTATTTTATTGGTACATATTAACAAAGCATACAATTCATTCAATGTGTACAATAATAGTATTTGGTATAATCTCATAGTAGTGCATTCATCGTTTCAATCATTATTAGAGTATTTTCATTACTTCAACAATAATTCTGTGTAGTATTTTTGGTAATCTAAGCACCTCTTAAAATATATTTATATATATATATATAAATAAATTAAAAAAAGAAGTGGAAACAGAAAGATGGAGAGGTGAGGAGTTTTCTTGTTTATTGTTTGTCATTTTTTGTTTACTATTATTGTTGAAATAATGAAAATACTCTAATAAGAATGACAATTTAGAGGAAATGGACATGTTTCTAGAAACCGACAAACAGATGACATTGATAAAAGAAGAAATAGATGAACTCAACAGTCCAATTACAAGTAAAGAGATATACTCAGTCATCAGAAACCTCCCAACTAAGAAGAGCCCAGGACCAGATGGCTTCACAGCTGAATTCTACCAAACATTCCGGGAAGAGCTAACACCAATTCTACTTAAGCTCTTCCAAAAAATAGAAGTAGAAGGAATATTGCCTAACTCATTCTATGATGCCAATATTACCCTAATACCAAAACCAAATAAGATACCACAAGAAAGAAAAATTAAAGACAAATTTCTCTAATGAACCGAGATGCTAAAATCCTTAACAAAATACTTGCTAATTGCATTCAACAACATATCAAAAGGACTATACACCATGACCAAGTGGGTTTCATCCTGGGTATGCAAGGATGGTTCAATATAAGAAAATCAATCAATGTAATACACCACATAAACAGATTGAAAGAAAAAAATCACATGATCATCTCTATAGATGCAGAAAAAGCATTCGACAAAATACAGCACTCTTTCCTCATAAAAACACTACCAAAGATAGGAATAGACAGAATCTTTCTGAAAATGATAAAGGGTATATATGAAAAACCCAAAGCTTACATCATTTTCAATGGTGAAATTCTAAAAGCCTTCCCTCTAAGACTGGGAACAAGATAAGAATGCCCACTATCACAACTCCTATTTAACATTGTCTTAGATGTACTTGCACAAGCACTGAGACAAGAAAAGGACATAAAAGGCATCCAGGTTGGAAAAGAAGAAGTAAAAATTTCATTATTTTCAGATGACATGATCTTATACATAGAAAGCCCAGAGAAATCTACAACAAGACTTCTAGAATTTATAAAGGAGTTCAGTAATGTTGCAGGCTATAAGATCAATGCTCAAAAATAAGTAGCATTTCTGTACACCAATAACGAGCAAACTGAGGAGGAAATCAGGAAAAAAATACCATTTACAATAGTAAATAAAAGAATCAAATAACTAGGAATAAATTTAACTAAAGATGTAAAGGACTTATATACAGAAAACTACAAAACACTGTTAAAGGAAATCAAAGAAGACTTAAATAAATGGAAAAATATTCCCTGTTCATGGATAGGAAGACTAACCATCATCAAGATGTCTATCCTACCCAAACTAATCTACAGATTTAATGGAATCCCAATAAAAGTCAACACTGTATTTTTTAAGGAACTGGAAAAACTAACCACAAAATATATTTGGAGAGGCAAGATGCCCCGAATTGCCAAAGACATATTGAAAAAGAAAAATGAAGTTGGAGGTATCACACTACCTGACTTTTAAAAATACTACAAAGCTACAGTGATCAAAACTGCGTGGTATTGGCACAAGGATAGACCTACTGACCAATGGAACCGAATTGAGAGTTCTGATATAGATCCTCGCATATACAATCATCTGATATTTGACAAGACCACGAAGCCCACTCAGTTGGGAGAGAATGGCCTCTTTAACAAGTGGTGTTTGGAGAACTGGATATCCATATCCAAAAGAATGAGAGAAGAATACCATCTCACACCTTATACAAAAATCAACTCAAGATGGATCAGAGATCTAAATATAAGAGCCAAAACCATAAAGACCTTGGAAGATAATCTAGGGAGGCATCTACAAGACCTTGTAATAGGAAATGGTTTCATGAACTTCACAGCCAAAACACGAGCTGCAAGAGAAAAAAACAGATAAATGGGATCTCATCAAAATTAAAAACTTCTGCACCTCAAAGGATGTTATTAAGAAAATAAAAAGCAGCCTGCCCAATGTGAGAAAATATTTGGCAACCATATATCTGATAGGAGCCTAATATCCTGCATATATAAAGAAATCCTACACCTTGAAAATAAAAGGACAAACAACCCATTTAAAAAATGGGTAAGTAACCTGAAAAGATACTTCTCCAAGGAAAAAATACAAATGGCTAAAAAGCACATGAAAAAATGTTCAACATCGCTTGCTATCAGGGAAATGCATATCAAAACTACAATGAGATACCATCTTACACCCATCAGAATGGCAGCTATTAGAAAAACAGGAGACACTAAATGCTGGAGAGGATGTGGAGGAATAGGAACCCTCATCCACTCCTGTTGGGACTGTGGTATGGTCCAGCCACTGTGGAGGAAAGTTTGGTGGTTCCTCAGAAAACTTACAATAGATCTTCCGTATGATCCAGCAATTTCACTGCTGGGTATATACCCAGAAGAACTGAAAGCAAAGACACAAACAGATATATGCACACCAATGTTCATAGCAGCATTGTTCACCATTGCCAAAAGTTGGAATCAGCCCCGGTGCCCATCAACAGATGTATGTATGTGGTACATACATACAATGGAATATTACTCAGCTGTAAGAAGGAATATAGTGCTAACACATGGAATAACGTGGATGAATCTTGAAGACCTTATGTTGAGTGAAGCAAGCCAGGCACTGAGGATGAACAGTATATGACCTCACTGATCTGAACTGAAGAAAGTGAGCAGTCTCTGAGACTGAAAGATAGGTTAACAAGGGAGAGTAAGAGAAGAGCAGACTTTGAGCCATCACCCATAGGGACATAATCTATGGTAAAGGGATAGAGTGTGGTTGCATGTTGGGGGATGGGGCAGAGGAGTGTTGGTGTTCCTGGGTTTGGTGGTGCAGCACTGGTGGGTGGGTGGATTAGGAAGGGCAGGTTCAAATTCCCAGGGCATGTAACTGAATCTTGACATTCCATGGGTCGGGATAGGGTGGTATCATGGGCCCGGGGGGGCTGGACGGAAGGGAACAGTCAAGATCTAATGGGGTGTTTGGTGGTCATGGGGAAGGTTTTT
>JAKSZT010053998.1:131990-143960 GCA_026826555.1 Tolypeutes matacus
TTCAAATACAAACTAAAGTAGACTTATTATTCTAGCAATGGAAGAACTTGTATCACTGATATAAAGGCAGTGACCACTAGAGATTCTGAGGGGAGGAGCATTTTGGGGACATTGGAATTGTCCTGAATGACATTGCAATGATGGATACAGACCATTATACATTTTATCTAAATCTATAAAATTCTGTGGAGCAAAGTTAAAACTATAATGTAAGCTATAGTCCATGCTTAGTAACAATGCTTCAATATGTGTTCATCAGTTGTAAGAAAATCACCACACTAATGAAAGATGATAGGGGGAAAGTCTTGGAGGGAGAAGGGATGGGACATATGGGAATCGCCTATATTTTCCAAGTAACATTTATGTAATCTAAATTTTCTTTGAAAAAGTATTTTTAATTGTAAAAAAATCTAAGAAATAATGGAGGAAACTATGAAAAGTCTGAATACCCCTGGGGAGAGAAAAGGCTGTGTGATATATTTGTGTTTGTGGATCACATGAGTGTACAGTGGCTATAGCTTGGAGGAAAGGAAAGCCAGATAGCTGGGGAAGGGCTTAAAATAGAGTCCATGGTTTACAATCTTTCTTCACCATCATATTGCAATAAACAATACTGAGCCATTTTCTTTGAATTTGTAGCAATGGTTTAAAATACTAGGGCATGTTTTTGCAGTAGTTAGAACTTCTCTGGACTAAAATGCTGAGTTAAACAAGTACAGAACTACTCTACTTTGTGATGATTTTCTTGTTGCTCATAGAGTCGTCTGTGGGGCATCATGAAAATCACCAGGAAGCTTGTTAGAAATGCAGAATCAGAGTCCCCACTCCTGACCTACACAAGCAAATCTGCATCTTAATAAGATCTGTAGGTGATTGTTGAGCTTAGCCCTGCCAATTCCCAGAGGTAAGAAATTTCTCTGAATATTCTAAAATTAGATTGTGTTGATGGTTGTACAACTCTCTGAACAATTTTTTTTTTAAAAATTGGATTATGCACTTCAAATGAATGAATTTTATGGTCTCTGAATTATATCTCAACACAGTTATTAACAAAATTAAAGGCTCAAAATATATTCTCAAATATAAACTATTTCAAGAATTGCCACACTAAGATGTAGACTTCAAATATTTTGGGAAATTATTTAAATAAGAAGAAAAAGAATCACATGATGTTTCCAAAATAGATGAATTATAGGTGATAAATAAGTTGATGAGGCTTATTGATGTCTTTATAAATAGTTGAGACTAAATAAATAAAAACTATTTCTATGGAAACATGCCAATTAATGAAGAAATGAAAATCTTGACAGTAACAATATGATCAGTGTTGTAAGTAAAGACCAAGTTATATAAGCTTGAAAAAATTCTTGTTTTTATTAGGAGGAAATATACTGAGAAATGAGAAAAGTTTAAAAATAAACATTAAATATGGAACAAACCTAAAGAATCATTAAAATGAAAAAAGATATCTACATGTTTCTCAGACATATATTTTTTAATGTAATACAAATGTAAATGCCAGTATTTTGCTGTTTATAAGAGATACAACGGAAGCAAGAAGAAATGGGTATGTTGAGAGTAAAAGTATGGAAAATGCCATTCAAGGCAAATACTCACTCAAAGAAAACTGATGGGATACTTTAAAACGAAGTCTCATTTCCCTCAAAAGTGTAGCAAAACACAAAACAAAAAATATCATTACCTATAACTATATTACATAACAATCAAATCAGGGAGACAAAAGAACATAAATAAAATATATGTATTTTTAAAGATATCATATAGTGAGGAGGTTCCCCTGGAGTATTCCTATAAGTCATATGAGTGAGTTCAAGTGTTCATGGGGCATTGTCACAGTGGGTGGAGATCTACACAATAACTGAAATAATATCCAGTTCTCATCCTGAGGGGTTCTGCCACATTCTCTAATGGGACAGCAAGAGTTCTGTGAGACCAGAGGCAGTGACTAGTGAAGGAGGATGGACCATTGATGGGCATTTGATATTGATCACTATACTTATGAACCTTTTCTTTTGATATTGAAAAAGCCTAATATTGTAGGTTGCCTAAGAATTACCTCCTGAGATCCTCCTTGTTGCTCAGATGTGGCCTCTCTCTAAACCAAATCAGCATAAAAATGCATTGCCTTCCCCCCAGTGTGGGATATGACTCCAGGGAATGGGCTTCCCTGGCAATGAGGGATTACTTCCAAGCACCATCTAGCAATGCAACTGGAAAAAGACCTTGACCAATACGGGGAAAGGGTAAAGGCAAATGAGTTTATATGGCTAAGAGACTACACAGTGAGACGGGAGGTCATTCCACATGTTATGCTTATGCACATCTCAGCAGGATCTCATTGACTGCCACAGAAAATATTGTCTCAAACAGTGTGGCTCCTGAGCGCTCAGGAGACATCCAGAAGCTATAGGCAGGCCTGACAGCTCAGGAGTTTGGCACCCTGCAGTAGGCCCTACTTTGGAATTTGTGCTCCCCAGTATGACAGAGTTAGACTCAGCTTTGGTTCCCTACACATGGCTCTTCTGCTCCTTCTCTTTGAACCTATTGTTAGTATTAGAGTTAATAGGTGTATGTCCAAGAGACTTAAACTTTGGGCTGTTTATGTGTGCCAGTTGGGCCCTGAATCTCAACAGATTTGCAACACCTACTCTCCAGTTCATTGGCCTCACCTGCAACAAATAACAAGGAGGTGATGATTGACAATGACGATCACAAGGAACAGAGAGAGTCTGCAACAGCAAGCATAATAGTCCCATCCATCTTCCACATGGGATCTAAGTTCCCTCTCAATTAAAGGTGGAGAAGGCATCACCATCCAAGAATCCTCAAGACTGAGGAATGTATAATAGACTAGAGTGGACTTACTGTTATTCTACTATAGATTTATTGTTATTCTAGTAATGGAAGGACTTTTATCATTGATATGGAGGCAGTGGCCACAGGAGGTTCTGAGAGGGAGAGGGACAAATAGTTTTAATATTGTGGCATTTTCAGGTCATTGATATTGTCCTGAATGACGTTGTAATGACAGATAGAGGCCATTACATATGTTGTTATAACGTCCAAAATTGTGTGGGAGAGAGTTTAAAGTATAATGTAAACTACAATTCACACTTAGTGGCAATGCTCCAATATGTGTTCATCAATTGTATCAAATGTACCACAATAATGAAGGATGCTGTTGATATGGGAAAATGTGAAAGGTGTTGGGAGTGGAGCATATGGGAACCCCTATATTTTTTATGTAACATTTATGTAATCTAAGTACCATTTAAAAAAATTTTTAAAGGCTATTTAAAAAATAAAGTAAAATAATAAAAATATCATATTCATGTTTCTCTCCACATAGAAATATCTCCAGATAAATTATCTATATCTATATCTATCTATATCTATATCTATATCTATATCTATATCTAATCATCTATCTATATCTATCTATATATTTGAATCTCAGTATAACTATACTTCTATATATTATATTTGTTTCTAAATCTACACATCTCTCTATATATTTTATCTTCATTTTTCCTTTTGATTTGTGGGATTTATTTGAATATGCTGGATATGAGTTCTTTGCCAAATATATGTACATATATATTCATATATTTCAAAAATTGCCACCTACCATATGGCTTATCTTTTGACTATTTTATTGTGATCTTTTGATAATCACAAGATTTTAATTTTAGTATAGTCTAATTTATCAACATTTTCCTATATAGTACAGGATACCATTTGTGTTCTCTGGAAATGGTTCTTCAAAGGTAGGACTCTAGGATTGATTTCATTGTCTCTTTAGCCTGGAATACAATGGTAAGTTCTTGCTAAAGAGAAAAGGGAAGGTAGTGATCCATTGTTGATTTTGAATTACCTGCTTGAGGAAAGTGATCTGGAGTTAAGTGGCTGCCTCACTTGACTAAGTTAATATTGATGAGTAATTAGATTGTGAGTCTTTATAGCTGCTTCTGACTGACAGAAAGAGAATGCCAAACTCAGGGATTTAACTTTTAGCCCAATAGTATTATGAAATTCAGATCCCAGAATAAGACAGGGATTACTCAGGAAAATATTAAACAGGCTAATAATTTCAACAGCAACAATAAAATACAGGGATATGGCTAAACAAATTTTGGGAAACTAAAAAAATCAAAGAAATACCAACTTCAGGAAGCAACTACCAAGCCCCAAGCCTAAACAACAAAAATATAAGATTATAATCATCAAAACTAAAGGGAGGGAAGCAGCTGTGGCTCAATCAGTAGGGCTCCTGTTTACCATATGGGAGGCCCCGGGAACCGAACCCGGGGCCTCCTGGTGAAGGCAAGCCCGCCTGCACGGCGTGGTTAGCTGACCCAGCAAGCACAAGCAGCAAGGGGGGGATAAATGAACAAATAAATAAAATCTTAAAAAAAAAAAAAAACTAAAGGGAATATTTTGTGCTTCAATGGAAAACTATGCAATAGTTTATATCACATCTTTCCTCATTGTCAAATTCTAGCCTTTCAATGCATTTGAACTCTGTAAATTGTAGAAAAATGCTAGCAAGGCAAAAACAAAATATTGACTATAAGCCTGCAAATTTTATTAAGTGGAGATAACATTGACTTTCTTGACCTATTCTAGAAGATGACGATTTGGCCACATTTGCACATTCATTTCAATATTACTGATTAATGAATATTTGAAATCTATGGATTCTCCTTTGAATTCTTGCCAAAGAGGTTTATGAAATTTTTAAAGTCATTCAGAATAGAGCTGTCTTAGATAAAACAGAGGCCTCTGAAGGGGAAATAAGCATTGTTTTATGGGAGTAATGGACTTAAATCCCTGCAGACTTCTCTGAGACTTTCAATATTACTAAAAAGATCAAGAAAGTAGCCAAATAAAAGAAAAACGAAGAAGAAGTTATCCGTTAAATCTTTCAGGGCTGATGAAAATGTTCTATATGTACTATCCAACATGATAGCTATTAGGCAAGTTTCATTAATGAACACTTGAATTATAACTTTTCTGATAGAATAAATGAATTATTAATTTTATTTAATTTTAATTAATTTAAATTGCTGTCACTAGCTCCTGCCATATTGGACAGCAAAGTTAGAGAGTGCTATTTCTAAATACTATACATAATATTAAAATTCTGTAAATCTTTTTCAAGGATAAACTGTGGCTCATGGTAATGATTAACATAATCTCAAATAATACAATAAGTGGTGAAACTGTTTCTATTTTCAATATCAGCCCTGCCGCCATGTGGATCTGATTTTGGTTTGGAGAAGTGGTCAAATATGATGACATCAAAAAGGTGGTAAAGCAGGCATCATATGGCTCCTTGAATGCCATCCTGGGCTACACTGAAAACCAGGTTGCCTCCTGAGACTTTAACAGTGACATGCACTCTAACAATTTTGATGCTGGGGCTGGCATTGCCCTCAGAAACACTTTGTCAAGTGCACTTCCTGGTACAAGAATGAATTAGGCTATAGCAACAGGGTGGTGGACTTTATGGTCCACATGACCTCCAAGGAGTAAGAGCCCCCTGGACCACCAACCCCAGCAACAGCAAAGGAAGAGAGAAGTGACATCCTCCATGGCTTCCATACCAGACCCCTGAAGAAGGGGAGGGGCTCAGAGGGCATTACCTTGTGATGTACCAACAATAGATACATTGTACCAGGCCAAAAATAATAATTAGCAGAACTGATGAAGGAGACCAGAAAATTAAAATAAAGATAAAAATTTATAGATACCTCCATACCTCCAGTAGCAGTGCCTATAGCCCTAGATGCTTAAAAGTAGTTAGGTTCAGGTTGAAATGGAAATGATATTCAGTTATTTGCCCTTATGTCTGTTACTGCTATTAATATTGTGATCATGTAATTTTTTATTTTAATAATTAAAATAAAATACCAAAACACTAGAGGAAAGCTGATAATTACTCTAGATACATATCCTAACATTCATATTAAACTGCTAGCCACAAGGTAAACAAATATTCTTCATTCTGCATCTATTTTAAAATTTTTACTAATTTGTGATTAGTATAAATAAACCATATGTTTATAGAATCCAAATAACAGAGTTAGAGTAAAACCTACCTGGAGACAGATATTTAATTTATATGAAGAAGCTTTGGAAAGATATTTTTGAATATCTGAAATAGGTGTAGCTTTTTAGGTATTAGTGTGCATCATGTACAAAAATTTACAAACTACAAAGCAATAGTATTTCACAAAATGGAATGAGAATTTTAGATGTTAATACATAAATATCTCATCCAGAATTTTAAGGAGGGAAAAAAAAAAGCCTAAATTCTAAAGAGAAATATAGGGAAAGAGATTGGACTGAAAATTTAAAAAATTAAATCTTATACATGCAATGGAAAAATGGAAAAATTAAATTTAGTAAAATAATGTGATAATACATCACTAATTTTCCCACATGAACTGAAAAAATAATTTCAAAAATAGTTATTTTAAAGCTGATTAAAAGGCAGTGAGACGGATATCTTGATACTCTGCTGATAGTAGTGGAAATTAATATTATATTCTAAGAGTTACACATTTTACTTTAACAACCAATTTAACAAATCACATTTATTGTTCTGGAGGTTGTATTTTCATGTACGAATTTTAAAAGTCATTACAAATATAAACAAAATTGCATGTTATAATAAATCACTCCCAAATCTTCCCTCCACGCCCAGCAACAGCTTAGCCCTATCAGAAGACAGCACGCTCACCCCCGCCCAACTCTGCCTATAAAACTGCGCAGCTCTCCCTGAATAAAGGTCTTACCTTCCAGCAAAAAAAAAAAAATAAATAAATAAATAAATCAATTGAATACACCAAGGTCACAAAAAAGAAGATAGAAGTAATGACTGTTTTCTGCAGGTCATAGGATAATAGGACTTGGAATATAAATAGAATAACAAGTAATGGTGAAATGAGCTTATAATTAAGTGGAGACATGAAAAATCTATTCTTAAAGTGTAGAAGTTAAATAAAGACAGAAGATGAAGAGGAGAATAAGCAAGAGAAAGAGGAAATGGAAAACATAAAGTCCAGGATAGAAAGTAGGGATGAAGGAAGGAATTACAGAATAAAAGGGGAGTAAAGGAAAGAGAAGAAAAGGAGGGCACAGAAATTTGTGGTAGGATATCATATTCAGGAAAAAGAGAACTAGTGTCATAAATATGTGGAGATGAGACATGTTCAGAATTATTTCAGGATTGTGTTAGAATGTGATTCCATTAAACAAAACAAACCATTCCTGATGGTTTTCTATTCTGAATCTAGAAGTTAATAAGAATGTTGTCATTACCATTTTTTTACATTCTTAATTCCTAAGTAATTAGAGATCGCCACAATTTGACAAATCTTTTAATGGTTCTGCTCTGAACTCCACAAGTAAATGCTCAATTAGAACACTTAAAGAAAAGTTATGGATATTTATGCATCCCCATTTTAACTACAAATGCCCTAAAAATAAAATGTACTTCCAGAAATAAAAAATTTTAAATGCGATTTTTGTGATAATCCTAAAAATGCTGGGAGAATTCAATGTATTTGGAAACACTGACAGTGATTGTAAAACATACAGGATTTGCTCCCAAACAGCACATGATAATATAAAATTGTTACTGGAAAGAGAAACATTGAGTCCAGTATTTCCAAGCTACTCATTTACTACACATAAAATAAGTTACTAAAGCTTTGACCTGGAACACTCTTAAGATACCACATTGTTAAATTCTGTTGATTATTAATAGGAAAATAAAGGTGTCTCTTTATATTGAAAAGATATTCATATTAATTAATTAAATATCAAAATCAAGAATCATTTTGCAAGTTTTATCGCTATCACTTTTCCTAATGCTGTCTGCATGTCCTTGTTTCTCAGACTATAGATGAGAGGATTCAGGGTGGGGGGTAATGCTGTGTAAAGCACAGATATGAACAATTTCAGTGAAGAAGATTTGAAATTTTTTCCCAAATATGTTGTGATCCCAGAAAACAGGAACAGCATCACCACAGTGAGGTGGGGCAGACAGGTTGAAAAAGTTTTTTGTCTTCCCTTTATAGATGGGATTCTTAGAACAGTGGTAAAAATGTGAACATAAGAAACAACCATTAAATGAAACACAAAAAAACAAAACAACAGCTAAGAATAATAAATCCATCTTCTAAAATATGCTCTCCATAACAGGAAAGTTTAAGCAGTGGTGGTATATCACAGAAGAACTGATGGACTATGTTGGACCCACAGAACCTGACAGAGAATGTACCTGCTACATGAATGGAGCCATAAGCACATCCACTGAGCCATGATGCTGTAGCCATCTGCACACAGGCACCTCTGTGCATGATGCCCTCGTAGTGCAGAGGGTGGCAGATGGCAGCATAGCGGTCATAGGACATCACTATGAGGAGGGCAAACTCTGTGCCAGAGGAAAATACAAAGAGGAAAACTTGTATGGCACATCCTAGGAAGGAGATGGAATGACTGTTAGTCAGAGAATTCATGATGGATTTAGGGAGAGTGACAGAGATATAGCAGATATCAATGACAGACAAATTCTTAAGAAATAAATACATAGGGGCTTGGAGATGCTGGTCAATGGTGGTGATGGTGATAATGAGGAGGTTCTCCATCACTGCTGCCAGGTAAATGAGGAAGAAGAGTATGGCATAGAGTCTCTGTAGCATCCAGTCATCAGGGAATCCCATGAGCAAGAATTCCGTTATGATGGTCATGTTGATCAATTTCTCAGGCATGCTGATTCTTCAGAGAGAATGGAAAAACGAAACAACATTCTTATTCAGAGCTCTCCACTTCTCTTCTGCTAGTGCCTAATGCTTTTCTTTTATGAATGGTGTGCTTAGAGTTATCAGTCTAATATAGAGTAAGTCTAATATGTGAAATTGATTTCCTTTTAAAATATATAGAGTGAGTAATAATAATATGAACATTAATAAATCTGCCTGTGAATGGGGCATGAACATAGAAGGGCTACATCACTGGCTATGCCTTCAGACTCTGCAAGGCAGAGATAATGGTTTTCAAGCATATTCTGAATATACAGGAGCTGAATTTCTTTACTTACATGATCAACAAAATATATCCTCCTTTACCTACAAAGTTTTATTTTATTTCTTCCTTGAAAAATTCCTTAGATATTTGTGCATTGTTCTTGACCCCCAGAAGAAAATATTTTAATTTCCCAAGAATAGGAAAATGCCCTATACTTTCTAGAACTTTGTAAAATGTTGCAGAGAAATTAGAGGACAAAGAAAAAAAAAATATATATATAGGTATATCATTAGGTAAATTCACTCTTAAAATCTCTATAAGTGTGTTTGGAATTGTATAAATATGTGTGCACATGTAAGTATTTGCACATATCTATATGATATAGGTAATTTTAAATGAATTATATGTGGTGTGTGTGTGCTTATATTTGAGTGCTATTGGAAAACTTTGCAAATATCATACCTAAATCCCTCTCTTTACTTCTCCAAAAAGGAGAGGGGGCCTTGTTTTCTAGGAGATACAATCATTGCATTGGTATTTCAGTAACCAAGTGAAAATATCATAATGAGAAGATCACAGAACCTGATCAAATTTTTCTGTAGTTCGTACAGGGAAAAATATACACTGCCTAGTCAATTTAAAAATAAAAAAAAGTCCAGATAGATAAGCTTGTCAAATACTGATTTGGTGAAATGTACTGAACTGAATTGATTTGAAAATAGTCCTAACTGAGCATGGATTTATCTCCCAGGATCTCATCTTCCTTATTTTGAGGAGAAAGGAGATGATGGGAAAAACGTACAACTATACTTTTAAAATGTAGCATGTCCTTTCCTAGCCTGCTCTCATTTGGGCTAACAGCAAGTGACAAGCCCAGGGTTTAACGAAGCTTTCACTCATCATGGACTGAATTGGCTCACCATGTAGAAATCAGCAGTCTGTCAAATTCATCTCTCCCTTATGGGTATTCTTTATGCAAAGTACGTCTGGAGGCAGAGAAAAGAATAATACTATACATTTTCATACTCACCAAGCAGCCCCTCTTTAGGAATTGGATCTGGATGAACAGGATTGTATTATATTTCTTTCATGCTTTCTAGATGTCAATTCAGCATCACACTGCATTTTCTATCTTAACTGTTTAGATTTAAAAGATCCTAAGAAGTATGTGTTTTCTGGAGTTCCCAAGTGACTAATTATACTGTGTTTAAACTTGCCCAAAATTGAGATCAGTAGCTTGTTTTACTGTTGGACCATGGACATCTTGGGATTTCAAGCCATTGGGACCCAGATTTTCAATCCAGTGCTGTGACAGTTAAATTAGTTTGTCAACTTATCTGCATGATGGTGTCCAGTCATTTGGTCAAGCAAGCATTAGCCTGATTGTTACTATAAGGGTATTTTGGGGCTTAAATTATCAGTAAGTTGATTGCATCTATGGCTAATTACATCTATAATCAACTGAAGAGATTTCTTTCACAATGAGAGATGTCTCATATAGTCAGTTGAAGCCCTTAAAAGGAGAAGTGATGATTTCAGCACTCAAAAGGGAGAATTTCCATCTATGCTTTAGCCAGCCAGCTTTCATTGGAACTCAGAAAACCTTCATCAGACTTCCAAGCTTGTGGCCTGCCCTCAATAATTTGGACTTGCCCGTTCCCACAGCCACATGAGCCAATTCCTATTAAAAAATATCATAATACATATATCTCATATACATATATTGATATATTCTATCAGTTACATTTCCCTAAATATCCCTGACTAATACCAGTGCCATGTGTCTTACACAGGGATTTATGTGAATCATATTAAATAAATTGGAACCATATTCATTTTCTTTTCTTATTTGGATAGTAAATTGTTAATGGCATGTGATAGGCACTCTTCCAAGAGCTGAGTTCAGACACTGGTATGACATAAATTCAGTAATTTATACATGTCAGAGTGTTTTAGTTGTCACCCTTTATTTTTTATTTTTATAATTAAAAATTTATATAAACATATTCTTTATGAAAATTATTTAAAAGTTAAATATAAAGCATAATTAAAGTGTAATCTTTAACCCCATAACAACTACTATTATATAGCATTAAAATGGTCAAATATCACCAATTAAAAGGCAGAAATTGTCAGAATTGATTTAAAAAATGACCCAGGGATGTGATGTAAACAAAATCTCATTTCAAATATATACTATAGGTAAACTAAAAGTAAAATTAAAAAAAAGATACTATGCAAACCCTATTTTAAAATGCTGGAATAGTTCTATTATTACCACAAATAAACTACCAAGAATAAAGAGTGTATGAAATCATGACTAAATGATCAATGCATAAAAAAGACATAATCTTAGATGAAAGCTGAAAAACAGATAAAGTAAAGAGTGTCAGAATTGAAAGGATAAATAAGCAAATCCCCAATTATGGTTAGAATTTTCAACACTACTCTCTCAGTAATTGTTAGTAGAAAGAAAATCAACAAGAGTAAAGAAAATCTGAACAATGCCATTGACTAACTGTATCTAAGTAGCATTACTAAAACATTCCACCCAACAGCAGCAGATATCACAATCCTCTCAAGTTTACACGGAATATCCACAAGTACAGAACATGTCCTGTTTAGTACGAAAAACGTTAATAAATTTAAGAGTTAAAATATCAGAATTAAAAATTCAAAAAAAAATAAATTTAAGAGTTGAAATAATATGAAGTATGTTATTTGACAAAATGAAATTGAACTTAAATCAATAAGAGAAATATAACAGAACTTCCTAAAAATTCAAAATTAATAGCAAATTTCTTTAAAAAGTCCATATGTTCAAGAGGAATTATTTTGATCTGAACTTAAATGAAAATAAAACCATCACAATTTGTGGAATGCTGCTAAAAATATGCTTAGAGGTCTTTTTTT
>JAKSZT010053998.1:196765-214037 GCA_026826555.1 Tolypeutes matacus
CAGGGGAAATTGCTATTCCTTGACTGAATTCATTTTCTTGGGAATAATTACTAGCTCTGAGATCAAAGGGACCCTATTCACCATATTTCTAGTTGTTTTTATCATTAATATTCTGGAAAACCTTGGAATGATTGTTTTAATTTGAATAGATACCCAGCTTCACACACCAATATACTTTCCTTCGGCCACCTCTCCTTCTGTCACCTCTGCTATTCCACAACAATTGAGCCCAAAATGCTGGTAGACTTATTTGCAAATAAAAAATCAATTTCCTTTGTTAGTTGTGCTCTACAATTCTTCATCTTTTGTATCTTTGCAGATTCTGAATGTCTTCTGCTGGTATTGATGGCTTTGATAGGTGCAAGGCCATTAGCAACCCCTTGCTCTATACAATCAACAAGTCCAGCAGAGTGTGCTCCATGCTCATGTTTGGGGTTTACCTGGTAGGAATGGTGGATACTCTGGCACATAAGACATTAGCATTTCCCTTATGTTTCTGTGGGTCAAATGAGATTAATCGCTTTTGTGATTTACCTTCTCTTTGCCTCCTTTCATGTTCTGATATGCAGGTCAAAGAACTGGTATTATTCACCAGTTTTGGCTTAATTAAACTGACTACTGTGTCAGGAGTTATAGTGTTTTACTGTTATATCATCCTATCAGTTTTAAAGATCCACTCTGTTGAGGGGAGATTGAAAGCTTTCTCCATATGCACATCCACTTGGCTGCTATAGTAAGGAACTATTCTCTTCATGTATTTCTGGCCCAGTTCTTGCTACTCCCTAGAACGAGACAAAATGATCTCCTTGTTTTACATTCTTGTGATTCCCATGGTACACTCCCCCCCCCTGATTTATAGCCTGTGGAACAAAGATATGAAAGGGGCTTTGGAAAGACTGAAAAATAAAAAAATGTCTTTAAATATTTATATTAAATAAATATGTGTATGTATGAATGTAAATGTATATATATTTGTGCTTATACTTTTCATAAAATCATTTGAAAATTCATGAGGGAAAATTTTCAAATCTTAATTTAAAAAAAAGAGTGTAGTACTAAATTACATTCATATAAAAAAATTGTACTTCCCTAAATTTTCAAGTTTCATTATATGCTCTGAGTTTACATATATAAGTCCCTCTTTGTGTACAATATGCCTGACACTTTTCATCATGTCAAATTTTTATTTGTTCAAACATTATTTGGTACTATTTCAATTATTCTAAAATGTATTTGAATCTGCCCCATATCTTGGACACAAAATGGGAAACAAACGCATTGATAAGTAACAAATCAAATCAACATTAATGTTAATTCAGTGCTTCTTAAATGTTAGTCAAAACAAAATTAATTGGAGGTGTAGTGTGTGTCTTCACTATATTTTTCATAGTAGATAAATAGATAAGTACATGCAATAGTTGTGGCTACTAGAAGTAATGGATGAATAAATACTAATAATTCAGGAAAAAAAGAGCATTCATGGGTGTACTTACTTGAGATTCACCTACTTTATCTATGTCAGTTCCTGCAACATTCAAGGACACTCCTAAGTTTTACAAGCTAAAGGCATTAAATGAGTTAGACTTGAGGGCTAAGAATGTAAAATTCCTTGTGTGAAAACATTTCATAATTAGAATAAAGCCCAAGGACCACCTAGGCTTTACAAGTTGGCATTTCTTTGTGGAATTCTGGGACATTTAGGGGAAAGAATAGAAGTAGATAAGGCCTGGAGGATGCTTGTTTTAGGCAAAAGACTTTAAGTGTTCTCTCCTCCACCATATTTTCTAATTAATCCATACTGTGTTGGAATTTTTATTATGAACAGCAGCATTAGAGAAGAATGTGTTTGAAATTGAAATACTAAAGTTCAAACAATGGAAGGACTTTAGTGTATTGCCACTAATTTTTAATATCTAAACAGGGCATCTAATTAACTCATTCTGCTTACATATGACATCATATATTACTACATCTAAAGACCAATTTGATCTTCAGATTGGCGCCTTTATCAATTTAGTGGCCAGTATATTTGAAGCCCTATAAATGGTTTACCAAAAATGAAATTGACTGTTTTGATTGTGTTTTCTCTCCCTTAAATGTGCAAGTTGAGGTTGAATTAACAATTATTGGGAATCTTGTTTAGGTTACTCATGACTCACACTAGAGTGTGAAATGATGGCATGTAGGGATCTTTCTGCCTTGGAATGCAACATAGTGAAAACCTAACCTCAGAAGGCTTTGATCTATCCGAAACTGTCTACATCATTCCTCATCTCACTGGACCTTTATTTTCGGTTTCTTTACCTCTCACCCCTGTCACACATCTTCCAACTAATAATGGGAATTTTCCAATCTTTATATTACAAACATGTGTGTAGTGGGTTAACATTATAGGCTTTTTCCTCTATCTATACTCTTTGCTTAAGGCTTGTCACTGATATCCCAAAACACAAGAGTGGCACAGTAATGGATATGTATGTGTGTGTGTGTGTGTGTGTGTTAAAACAGCAAAGAGGAAGATACAATATGGTGATACCCTGCAACCACATTTGTGAGAATAGAAAAATGTAATGTTCAGTAGCCAAGTTAGTGTGAAGTACGCATTAAAGTCAGAAGAAGAAAATTTATCTCCCTTGAGGAAATACTTTGTTATGAACAGGCTATGAACCAGGTGTCCAATACCTCTTAAATAAGTGTGCCATTTAATAAGTCATTCTTCCTTGCTTGATTTCAGTTCTCTCTCTGTAAAAGTGTAGTTCAATTTCAATATCACTAAGTCTTTGACAGCTGCCACATTGTATCTCTATACATACTTATGATTCTAATGTTCTTTAAATTCATCCCACTATTGGATTGATTTTTCTTTATACTTCTGCTAAATGTGCTTACTTCTTTATTCACAATAAAAATTCTTTCATATCACATTATACCATTTTTTCATTTATATCAGGGAAATTATTTCACACAAATGTGGATTTTTTATTCATATTTTGACAAGAAAACAAGAATATTTCCATCAGCTATGGCAGGTTCACCTGTTGGAGAGGTTTTGAAATGTTACTCTGGCAGTTAATTTTGTTTGAGTTTCAATAAAAAACACTTTCACTCATGTAGTTGCCTTGCTTTTTTTTATTACCCATATAATTACCAAAAGTGCATCACTACAGGTGGGGTAGCAATTCAGCCTCACCACAGTCCTTGATAAAATGGACACAGATTAGAACTGCATTTAATCTAAAATAGTCTGTGACACAACTAATTGCTTAAGAGTACTACTAAGTCTTTGAATCCATGTGTGTGGTACATCTCACATATATCTAGATATTCTATAAATTCTCTAAGTAATATTTTAATTAATGATATAGTGTTTTATAAATCATTTAAAACCATCCATTAGTCAGAAAATTTTCCTATATATTATATTTTAATGGGTTGTAAATGGTTCTTGTATTTCATTTTACATTTGATAATTGCTAGCATATAAAAATAAAATTGAATTTTTATTTTGTACACTTTGACATCCTAAATTGATAATTCATTCTAAATGTTCTAATAAATATAGCAGTGATTTTTACATGCCCAATCAAATCCTCTAAAATAAATGCAGTTTTCTTTTCCTTTATCAACATTTATGTTTTTTTTCTCTACTTTATGATGAGAGAGGACATACTTTTCTTGGTCTCTATTCAGAATAAAGCATTCAGTCATTCAACATTATGCATAATGGATCTAGAGTGGTGAGGGAATTCATCCTCTGCTCACTGAAGACTTTCCTTCCTTTGGAACTCTGAGAGTATTCTTACATGCCCTACAAGTGTTGCTGTATGGATAAATGATTTCAGATTATTTTCACTGAAAAACTTTTGCAATATGAATTATCTAGCAGTCTCCCTAAGGGTTTGGTCCTACTATTAAAAACTTTATTCAATTATTTTTTGCTTTTAGTGGTTATGCCTATTGTGGCAGTTTGATATTCTTTATGAATTCCAAAATGATATATTGAATATATTTGTAAACCGGTCTGTTCCTCTGGGCATGATATCCTTTGATTGATATAAATTCAAAGGTTTTATGTTTACTTGATTAAATCAAGATTATAGCTTTGATTTGACTACATCATTAGGGCATGCAGGGTTGAGCCACCCCACCCTTGGTGGCCTATATAAATGGATTCTCAATCAAGAGAACACAGAAAGAGACACACAGGGGAAGAGAGAGAACTCCATAGACATGTAAGAGGAGATAGCTTTGATACTGTGACCCCTGGGAAGAGATGAACCGTATGCCTGATAGTTTGCAGTTGACAGAACAGAGCAGCTGAGCCCTTTGCAACCCTACAGTTGAAATAGGAAGTAGCTGGACCCATGGACCCTTAAGAGGAAAGAGGAAGTCTGAACCTTTTCAGGTAAAGCCCACTATCTTATTTCAACCCACGGCAACAGACTTTGGTGAAAAGAGTAAACTTGAGTTGGATTCTTTAGGACCTTGTAACTGTAAGCTTCTACCTCAAATAAATATCCTTTATGAAAGCCAACATATTTCTGGTACTTTGCATCAGCATCCCTTTAGCTAACTAACAAAGAATTTGGTACTAGGAGAATGAAGTACACTCTGATGCAATTACCAAAAAAGCTGGAATGGTTTTATAAATGGGTAAGGGGAATTTTTCAGAAGAACTGTGAGATGCTTGATGGACAAGACCTAGATTGCTTTGAAGAGACTCTTGGTAGGAATATGGAAGCTAAGGAGGCTTTTGAAGAGGATTTAGAAGGAAATGATGAAGCAATTATTGGAAACTGGAGGAAAGGTGATCTGTGTTTTAAAGTTGCAGAGAACTTAGCAAGATTGACTCCTGTTATTACATGGAAGGCAGAATTTGAAAACTATGAGTTTGGACATTTAGCCAAGGAGATTTGCAAATTAAATGTGGAAAATGCAGCCTGGCTTCTCCTTGCAGCTTATAGCAAACTGTTAGAGGTAAGAGATCAGCTGATAACAGAATTTTTGGAAACAAAGCAAATAGAAATTGATTCCCAAAATTCCAGGCCTCTGGAAATCAAGCCCCCAGACAATAGTGTCCCATTTGAGGAATTAAATAAACTTGGAACTTGTTAGTCAGGATTGAAAGTGCAGTTATCTAGGAAAGACTTGTGGAAATTCTTCCTGTCAGATGGTTTGGACCCCTGCTTCCTGCATGCTAAACCAGCAAGCTTTTTGAATGACTATATGAACAAAACCACTGCAATCCATCACTAAAAGGGACGTGGAGGGCAGAGATGAAAGGGAAAATGGCTTTAAGAGGAAAACCATGGAAGCTGAGGTCTGGAATTAAGAAATATCCTTGGGCCAAGAGAGGAACCTCACCTATGTGTAGAGAGAGGGTGAAGTTGCCCCAGTAGTTGAAGAGGGTGGAAGGTTCAGGGAGAGTTTTGCCTGCCCAGGCTACAGACAGGGTGGAGCACATTCCCCAAGGGTTGGGGTGAGTGAGTTTAATATCCCATAGGCCTTACAGGTGTGGGCCTGTCCCCCATAGATTAGGGAAGGCCAGGTCACCAATTCATGCTCTGAGAGCGTTGTGCTTGTACTCCATAGATTAAGGAGAATGCTGCTTCACTCTACTGAGGGTTTGGGACTGCACCCCAGAGTTCTAGGATAGAACTCCAATTCCTTGGATTTAGAAGTCTGGACCTTAGTCACCACCCAGATGTTTGATGAGAGTGGAACCAAGAAAATGGCTCTTGGGCAAGCCTGTGAAAATGGTAGGCCCCCATGAGGCTCCAAGGATGAGAAGAAACCATCATCTTAAGAATGACTCTCAGACTTTGAAATCTAATGAAGTAGACCCTCCAGGTTTACAGAATTATAGGGGCTCAGTGACACATGTTTCCCTCCAAAATCTCCTTATGGTAATACAAATGTTTATCCTCTGACTGTCTCTTTGTATATTGGAAGCAGATAAATTAATTGTAAGTTTCACAGTTCTACAGCCAGAGGGGACAAACTGTATTTCTATAACTGAGTCACTGTGATGTGATTTTGTACTTAGCATTGCTACTTATTTAAGGTTTTTGTTTTTTCTTTGAATATTGTAATGTCATTGTTGGAATTCAGAGTGTGGAGTGTAGCAGTTTGATATTATTTATGAATATCAAAGAAGATATTTGATTATGTTTCTAAATTTGTCTGTTCCTCTGGACAAGAAACCCATTGATTTTGTTAGATTCAGCCATGAAGTCTTTGATTAAATTATGTTAAGATTTTTTTATTCAACCACATCATTAGGGTGATTCAGTTTGATCCCCTTTGTGGGATACATAAACAGACATT
This sequence comes from Tolypeutes matacus, assembly GCA_026826555.1. NCBI lineage: Eukaryota > Metazoa > Chordata > Mammalia > Cingulata > Chlamyphoridae > Tolypeutes > Tolypeutes matacus. The sequence goes on from JAKSZT010053998.1 coordinate 203,093, forward strand.
CAATCAAGGAGACATACAGAAGTAGATACACAGAAGAATACAGAGGAAGAGAGACAGCTTCACAGACAAGGCAGAGGCCCCAGGAAGAGAGATGAGCCATTTGCTTGAGAGTTTACAGCTGACTTTGTTAAGGGAACAAAGCAGTTGAGCCCAGAAAGAAATGAGCCCTCAGAAGAGATCCTACCGCTGAGATTGGAAGAAGTAGGACCCACGGAGCCTTTCAAGGGATGTGGAAGGCTGAACCCTCGCTGACTCACTTACCATCTTGCTTTAACAGTGGCAACAAAATTTGGTAAGGAAGTAATCTTGATTTGAACTCTTTAGGGCCTTGTAACTGTAGGCTTTTACCTCAAATAAATACCCTTTATAAAAGCCAACAGATCTCTGGAACTTCGTATCAGTACTCCATTTGTTGACTAATACACTTCTCATTTCCTGTAAGGCCATAAGAACGGATGAAAGCTTTTTCACATAGATAACATAGAGTTTATCTCCAACATGAGTCCTCTCATGTTGTTTAAGGCTCAGATCAACTGGTTATGGGTTTCCTATACAGAAGATATTCATATGGTTTCTCTGCAGTGTGAATTTTCTCATAATCTCTAAAATAAGAATATTTATTGAAGGCTTGCCTTCATATATGACATCCAAAGCTTCTCTCAAGTGTTGTTTCAATTGTATTGTCTATGGATAGAGGTTTGAATAAAGGCTTTACTCTTTAGGTGATATTCATATTATTTACTTCTAGTGTGGATTGGTTTATAGTGAAAAAAATGGTCAATGATGGCTTTTCAAAAGGTTTTGCTGAAATAGAGATTCCTTCACTTTTGAATTGACAGATGTTGAGGGACATCTTCGTGTAAATCTTTACATGTATAGGGATTCTTTGGAACATGAATTCCCAGTGATATAATGCTAAATGCTTATTTCCTGCAAATATGTCATATGACTATCATTTTTTTTTAAATGTCACTTTCCCTGTCTAAAATCCAGTTTTAGATAAATCCTATTCCTCCTCTCCAAATTTCTTCTCCTTGCTCCTACTGAGAACATATATCTAATTTTGAGACTAGATATCCTGTTTTTGTTACTACTGTGGTCTAACACATTAGGACTCTCCCCAGTGAGACCAGTTGATTTAACATCTCCATTACATCTCTAAACAGCTTTCTTTGGGATGTGTCCAGCAGGGCTCACTCTTCTTGGGTGAAGTTTATAATTACATTGTTCAAGTTCACTAACCCCAGTGGTTGTGTTGTCAATAATGCATATGACAGCTGTCTGCCTCTGAATTTCTAGCACAACCAGAAAAGAAGTAGTTGAGCAAAGGTGGATGGAGTCCAAGTAGTCCCAGAGCCATTGCTGGCTCCTCTGTGGGTCCCATGGGAATGAAGTGTTTCCTCCTTCTGGACTGATTTTGAATTTTAAAAATAAGAGTTGACTGATCTTTATAAAAAAGATAGACATTGCATATTTAAGCTGATTTTACCTGAAATAGCAGTGACAATTTTATATAAGTGAGATAGTGGAATTACTATAAGGCCAAATACAATTAAACAGTCTTTTTAACTTGCTTCTTATTCGCATTTTGTCTTTCATAGACATATCACAGATGTGAATTTCCAACTTTATATTATATATGCTCCAGTAAATAAAAATTAAAATCTCAGTGCAATACCATGACTCATCTACAGAACAACTAAAATGAGGATAATCAGAGTTAGCAAATATTGTACATGGAAGGTTGTGCAATCACACATTAGTTGTACAGGTAAAAACTATCCACTGTATTTGGAAAACTATATGGAATTATCTTTGATAGCGGAATATATATATATGACAGACAAATTAAAAAATTGGATTTCTAGTTTTATCTAAGACCGTGAGTGAATATTCACCAAAAGCATGTATAAAAATATTCACAGAATCATTATTTACAATAAAATAAATCTTCAAACTACTCAAATTTAAGTCTCTATCAACACATTACATAAGATTTGAGGATTTTTTTGCATTTCTTTAATAATATTTTAGACTGCAGGGCTGCAGCATAACCCTGAAGCTAATGTCATAAGCACTCAAGTTTGCCCTTGCATCACAACAATCAGAGTCAATATACAAATGAATAGGTTTGTCTGTATTCCCAAAAATGTTTTACAGGCCATATTTTAAATCACTTCTCTAGTTTAAGTAAATGGTATTTTGGACTACTGCACAGCAGAGAGAATGAAGTATGACCATAACAAAAATATGGAGGAATATTATTCACATATGCTTCTGTGAAAGAATATACAGACATAATTGTTTATAAACAGTATGATTTCACTTTTACTTAGTGAAAAATATACAAACTAATCTCTTATATCAGACATCAATTTTTGCTGCTGTATTGATTTGGACATGCTTAGTAATATCCTGTCTTATGCTATGGGTTCTGGGTAGATCGATATTTTCATTTGTGAAAAATCACTTGATGAATACTAATCATATGGTTATTTTCTAAAAGGTTTCCAGAAACAAAGGCTATTTACTACCATATTGTAAGCAGTTATTGGATTCCATTTTTTCATCAATCTCTGGTAGTTTCTTACATACAATAAGAATTCACATATATTTGTGTGGATGGAGGCCAGAAAATTATGTCCTCAGAGTTAATCCATTCCTGTGGTTGTAAACCTTCTGTAAGTGGGAACTTTTGATTAACTTACTTTTGTTAAGGGCATTTTCATTAGGTTACTTCAGTAAGGTATGGCCCAAGATCTTTCTTAATTCTCTTACTAGAGTCCTTTATACACAGATAAAATACAGAGAGAAAGCCACTGAAGCCAAGTGAAAGCAACAAAACCCAGAAGGGAAGGGAAAGAACAGTAGACACCGCTATATACCTTGTCATGTGTCTAGGATCGACGACAGCCAGTCTTTGGGGAGAAAGGACTGCTTGATGATGCCTTGATTTGGTCATTTTCATGGCATCAGAACTGTAAACTTGTAAATGAATAAATCCCTATTGTAAAAGCCAACCAATTTCTGGCATATTGCATTTTGACTGCCTAGCAAATTAATACACTTCGCAAATTTAATGTAGAGTAAAACTTTCATAGAATATGTAAATCAATAATTATTATTATCCTTTGTTACCCAAAATGTTCTCCCTCTCTTGTACCAAAAATACCCTTATCAACACACGAGCATTTTCAGTCGTTCATCATTCATAGTGACACTAAATGCAAATTGTTACTATTAATAGTATCATCCAGTGAGCTCTGTCTCTCACAGTCCAACCTTCAGTTTCTGAAGAAGGAGGTCTTGTATGTAGACAGATTACTACATAGTATTATTTTAGTGGGAGCAGGGTCACATGGAAAGCCTTAAACACAGACACGTTTCTCATGTGCTTTCCTCTCATGCCTAAATTACTCCTAAAGACATTGATTACAATTATAAGAATGTCATTCTGAAGTAAAGCCCAAATCCCTTTGGAAGGCCAATTATGATATCCAATTTGTAATAATGATGTAACTATGGAAGCTCATGTTGTAATGGGAAGGGCTGGAGAGAAGTTGGACTACATTATCTGTAGAAGCATTGTATTTAGGAACCTAAATCTGGGTCCTGCCTAAACAGAGTTCACCCTGGAGGAAGGTAAGCACCTAAAGGAAAAAAAGAGATTGGAAAAGAATCAGAAGTTGAACAAAAACAAGGTCACCTCCTCCAAATATGCATTAGGTAAGTTGTTAATGGAAGCAAAGCTCTTCGGTAATACAAATCCATCACCTTCTGGTGGAAATTTTTAACAATTATTCAGGTGGTTTGAGTTTTCCCTCAAAATTATTTCCCACAGGAATAAATTTCATATTTAATAAAGGGATGATTACAAAAAGGATGATAATGAAATGTCAAAAGGCACTAAAATTGTCACCTAATATGCTTCTCTCAAAATTAAAAATAGTAACACAATCATACAGTATTTTTCCTTGTGTGCCTGGCTTGCTTCATTACTATGAAACAAATATATTGTGTAACATATTGTATGATTGAAAAAAATTATGTATCCAGTACATTGAATTGAGAAATGTATATTTTTATTCAACTGTGTTTTCTTTTATTCTTTTGTTCATATTTTCAATTATTAGATGTACAATAAAGTTAAAAAAATTTAAATATACTAGTTTCACTGATTTTAGTATGATAAGTCTCCTAACTCTATACAAAGCAAGGTACACTACAAAACATGCTCCTTTTTTTCTCCTAAGTGGGGCTTTAAAGAAACAAGAAATGATATTTAGTTTTGGTGTGCATAAAATGGCATATGCCTAATACATCGCAGTGGTGTTTCTTTTTTTTTTTTTTAATCACACAGAAATTTTTCATTGTCTGGTTTAGTGACAATACAATCAATTGTATTAAGGCATAGAATTCACATCAAGTGTGCTTGACTTTTGTACATTATCTTGAAATATAAATCTAGAATCGAACTTTAATGAACACATAGCAATCTGTGCTGGTTCATAAATTGAAGTAATTCATACATTTTAAATACTTCTCCATAGCTGAACAATACAGGAAACTTCCCCCAAGGATACCTTTGCCCATTCAGTGGATACCATTTTCCATATTTTAATTTTGCTCCCCAGGATCGTGCAATATTGTGGATGTCCCCCTCAGTTATTATTCATAAAACAACTATAATAATGTTTTAGTGTTCAACTGAAATAAATAAAACAGTCTACCTTCAACATGACCACTCTCCTCTTTGCTTTTCTCTGCCTTTGATTGCCTACATTGGAACTCGGAATTGGTTTAGATGTGCTACTTGGATAACTTTTCTGTTCACTTAGAAACCTAAAAATATGTGGAACACTAATTTTGATTTTCCAAACAATAATTTAATGTAAACACATAATAGCCTTGCATTAGAATAACCAAGAGAATTACTTTCTAAGAGGGATTTATATTCTGGGATTTATTGAAAGAAAGTGCTTTTGCAGTCCTCAAAAACTTCATGTTTGTAAGATTCTAGATGTTACCAACTACATCTGTGTAATAAGGTTCTTAATAAAAATTTTGTATATATGAAGTAATATATACAGTATATAGGAAGTATAGTAGTATATAGGAAATATAGTTCAAGGATCTATTAAATAATATTTAAAACATAGCATTTTTTTGAACACCAAAATAGTCTTTATTTAAAAATCATATAACTTTGTCCCTTAAGTCCATTTGGAAAGATTTATTTTAAAGGAAAACCTGGAAATGATAAGTTTTATATGCATAATTTAATTCATTGGACTTGTTCATAATGTGAAGACTTATATAACTAATAGTATAGATGAAATAAATTAATAAGCATCAATATAAAGAACACAATTCCAGGGAAGCGGCTGTGGCTCAATCAGTAGGGCTCCCGTTTACCATATGGGAGGCCCGGGGTTCCGTTCCAGGGGCCTCCTGGTGAAGGCAAGCCCGCCCGCACGGCGTGGTTGGCTGACCCAGCGAGCACAAGCAGCAAGGGGGGGATAAATGAATGAATAAATAAATAAAATCTTTAAAAAAAAAAAAAAAAGAACACAATTCCTCTATTTATAGTATTTTATATATAATTATGGTTTTTATTTCCACATTTTGATTAAAATCTAAAATCTGAGTGTATATACACCAAAACATGGTTATCTCTAGGAAGTGTGATTAAAGTTATATTTTTCTATCATTATAAAAAAACTTATGTTATCTCAATTTATATAATAGGAGTGTGTGTTCATGTATGTGGGGGGAGGTACAGCCAGTGTGTGAATACAGGAAAGCCCTGAACATGCCAGCTGGGATGTTAATCATCCTGAACAGAAATTTTAGGGACAAAGGAAATCACAAGGAAAAGAAGCTATTGCACCCACCCTGTGGCCATTGTTATGGGAAGGTAGATATGCTACCAAAATCCAATTAAAAGCAGAAGTTTAAATGAAGAGATTAGAAGAGGCTTTAGATCTAGATAAGTATTTTAGGTTAGCATGTTCCAAAACCACTGATGTATTAGCAAAAATGGTGCAAACCTTAGAAGGACAATTAGAAATAGTGCATATAAAGATGAGAAATGCATGGACTAAGGATGCCCTGGAATCAGGTCTGAGTGGTTATTCAGAGGGAAGGCTGGGATCTGAGTGTGTGGGATCCCTGGGGAGTGCAGAAAAATGATTATAGAAGGAAATTGAAATTGAAGACTAGCCTAAAGCAAGCAAGTCCGTTAACAACTACAAAAATGAAAGCAACCAGGGATCCTGATGACCATTAGGAATACAATCCTGCTCAGAAGCAAACAGTAATGAGGGATTACACTCCTGGAGAATTAGTAGAATTAACAGAAAATTTCAACACAAGGGCTGAGAGAGTATGGTCACTTGGTTAAGGATTACACAATGTAGGGAGAGACCATATTTTACTTTCAGGAGTAGAAAAGGCAAAAATGGCTAGCATAACCAAACAACCCTCTCTTCATCACCATATTTACCAGGCATGGGAAAGACCAGATGGTATTCTGAATTTATTAGTTTGATGCACTTTAACTGCAAAATTGGCCTGGCCTAATGAAGAGAATATGCCGCCCACAACAGGCATATGGTCAACTATGGAAGAATTACAGTGTATAGTCAGAGAATTAGGAATGAAGCATGCAGCATATGCTGAACACATCTGTGGACCTGAGGATTAACTGTTTATGACTGGTATGAAGGATAAAATCCTGCAAACTGCACCTCCAACTTGGTATGGGACATTAGTAGTAATTCTCAGCCTACTAGTCAGTCAGGCCATTCACAGGCAATAGAAGACTTGTATATGACAGAAAGAATATGGTAGAAAGGGGCCAGGAAATTAACCAAAAAGGCATCAAAAGGTAAGGTAGAGGCCTGTAAGTGTAACCCACAAATAATTATGCTGATTTAATTGCCACATTCATCCCAATAGAAAAAATAAACAACTTAGGCAAGTTTATATTTTCCACTTTTTAAAAAAAGGTGAAAAATATTTGCATTCTAAAGTCGTTATGAGGATTAAATATGCAGTGTAACTTATTAGTCATGAATAATAAACTCTCTCTACTACCTTGTTTGCTATTTTTTTACTTGTAATGTTATCACAGTCATTTTCAGGTCTCTAAAATATCAAAAAATTTCAAATCATTAGCTGCTTAGTTTTCCAATTATATATGAACCTTAGTTTTGACCATTTCCCTCTTATTTAACATTTAGGCAACTTTGAAGTTTTAGTATAATAAGTAATATTCAATGCATCAGTGGGCTTTTTTGTTAATGATTCTTATTCAAGTCTTTATTCATTCTTGCAATAGATTGAAATAAGTGAAATTTGTTTGTCAAAAATGTCTTTTAAGGCTAATGGGCCATAGTTACAAGAAGGATCATAGGTATAGGAAGATATATAAGAGTATCCAATTCTCTAAACCCTGGGTAAACCTAAATTGCATAATTAACAAAATCATTATGCCAATGTTTTAGGAAAAAACACTAATGTATAGTATCAAAGCTATTTTCTACATCTATATATATCAACATGAAATAAAACTTGTAGATTAGAAGTCTTAAATATTTATCCCATCATATCAATAATAACTCAGAGAAGTTTTTATATATTGTAAACATTATTTTTCAGGATCCCGATTTGGATAATTGATAAAAGGGCTTGTGGGGGGAAATCGATTTGAAACTATGGAGCAATAAAGCTAATTAAATAATATTTTAACTTCTTCCTAATGACTGAATGTCCCTAAAGTGTGTAAGATAACTTGAAAGAATGTTATAGAATTCCATATATGTCAGTGTTTTAATGTTTCTGTATGATTTGTGAACTAAACTGTGAGCCTTATCTGTATTTGACTATTTCAAAACACCTCCTAAGTTTCACAAAAGCAGGATCCTATATCTTGTCAAAATTAATTCTTCTAGTATTCTCATGTCTATTTTTAGGAAAGAGCCAAGACTCATATTTGAATCGTATAATTGAAATTGATTTTTACTTTAGTTTTCTATTTTTTCCCCAACCCCAAATGAAGTGGTGACATGGACAAAGGAAACTGCAGCTCTGTGTCAGAGTTCATTCTTGTGGGATTCACAGACCTCCCTGAGCTGAGCATCTTCCTCTTCCTCTTCCTGGTTTTCCTTCTCATCTATGGAGTCACAGTGATTGGCAACCTGGGCATGATCTCAGTGATCCAGGCCAGCTCTCAGCTGCAAACCCCCATGTCCTTTTTCCTGAGCCACCTGTCCTTTGTTGATTTCTGCAACTCCACCACCATTGTGCTGAAGATGCTGGCCAATATCTTAGACAAGGAAAAAGTTATTTCCTTCCTGTCATGCACTGCACAATTCTACTCATATGCACATTTCTGGTCACAAAAATCATCCTGCTGGCCATGATGGCTTATGACCGTTTTGTGGCCATCTATTACCCACTGCTGTACATGGTGATCATGTCCCAGGAGCTCTGTTTGGGACTAGCTTCTGCCTGCTATATCTGTGGAACAGTGTGTTCTCTGATTCACATGTTTTAGCTCTTCAGATCCAGTCCTATAGATCAAATGTGATTAACCACTTCTGTGATATAACCCCTAACTTATCACTTGCTTGCCCTGACGTGTCTATGAATGAACTGCTGTTGTTCATTGCAGCCACTTTCATTGAGATCATCATCATCCTGATCATCCTCAACTCCTATTTGTTTATTCTCATCACCATCCTGAGGATGCAACTCTGCAGAAGGAAGATGCAAAACCTTTTCAACCTGTGCCTCCCACCTCACAGCCATCATAGTATTCCATGGAAAAATTCTTTTCAGTTACTGTAAGCCTAATTCTTACTACAGTCTGGAAACTGATAAAGTGGCCACAGTATTCTATACTGTGGTGATTCCCATGTTGAACTCCTGATCTACAGCCTGAGGAACAAGGACATAAAAGCAGTTCTCAGGAAAATGCTAGGCTATGAAATATCTTTTTAGAGGATGTTTTATAAACAAGATTCAGGTTTCCAAAATTGAGGGTGATAGATGGATGAGTAGGTAGGATGCAGTGGTACAGAGGAGAGAAGAGTAAGGATCTAGGTAGCTTTCAGTGAGTGCTTTTGATTCCCATATTTCTGTGCCTGTTCAATTCCCACAGTAGGATTGGGTTTATTTCAAAATGTTCATATCACATTTTGCTTTTTTCCTACCTGTTTTGTTTTAACTGGATATGGGAAAAGGTACTTGTAATACACAGGCATATAGTTTGCTGTCTAATGAAAAACTCAAGAGAACTACACTTTGTGTAGTATCTGTTATGGCAACTATGGATACTTTTCAAAATTGTCTATCTCTTTTCCACAATATATATATTTGTAATCATTTATGTAACCATTATTATCAGTAGCAGCATTTATGACTCTTCTCACAGTATATTTTACTTCTTCTCTTCATAGTTACTCTATGATCTTTCTATAGTGGTTTAAATTCTTCGTGAAGCTTAGAATTGAATCTCCGTGCACTTCCTCACCTCTCCTCATGTTTTTTGCATTGTCTTTGTTCTTGCTTAACTGTGCTTTCTTTACTCCTTCTCGACAAACCTAAATCTCACCTTTTATTCAGTCACATTTAATATGCAAAAATTGAAACTTTAATTGTACTTCCATTATGTTTCTTGGTAATTTTCTACAGTACATTCACTTTTTAGGAAGAAGATTTGCTCCTTTTTCCAATAATATGTGAGAAAAGTAATAAACCAACTTTTATGAAACCATGGATTGGTGTCCTGCATATGTTTTTCTTTTTTTTTTTTTTTTTTTTGATTGGGAAATAGTTGAAATTCTCCTCTTCTTAGTTTCCTAAAGTTGAAATATTGGATAATATCACCAACATAACAGCATTATATTGAGAACAAATTATGACAGCATATTTGGCATATGACCACTCACTGGAGCAGAGGAGATACTTAGTTAATGCCCAGTAAATGAAGTCTTTGAGGTCTAGGTTTTATTTATTTATTTTTCTTTAAATATCATTGGCATATTATAGTGTCTATTAATTTTTTGTTTCAATAAAAAGATAAGTTAATAAATACTGATAAATAAATATTATGCACCTAAACATAATATATGAACTTAAAGCACTTTATTGAATTTCAAGAATTGTGAATTGACTTAAAAGTGTACCATGTTGTCATGAGTATTATATCATTTAGAGTTTACTCACTGAAAAAAATCTATGGGGGATTAAATGCATGAAATTTTAGGTGTTGAAATGCTGGTAGAGCACAAAGTACTGTATTAACTTAAGGATTATTAAGTGCAGGAGACAACTATTATACTTGATTTTGGGAGAAAACAGGTAAGTGAATCTCTGAGCTTGGACAAAACTCCCCAATGAGTTGCTGTTTGGTCCTTGTGGAATCATCGTGCCTCTCAGGGTGTCTGAGCCTCTGAGGATGGGTTAGACTTCAGCAGTATTCAGAACTCTGGTGGCATATCCCAAAAGAGTCTGTGAACACCAAGGCTGCTTCTCCCACCTCTGAAGAGAGTGGTGAAATGATGAGAAGCTGACAATCAAAGACAATTGTCTATTTTTACTGGATTCACTTAAACAGTAACTGGAAAACAAGAAGGAATTCTCCACATTTTTCCAATCCTCCCTTTTACTTTCCTTGCTCTTCCACCTCCAGTTCTTGCAATTTGTAGAGACTAACAGGTAGACAGCCAGCAAATTTGTCTGAGAACACAATATAAAGAATCCCAGAAGCATCAACGCAGCTTGATGGAGACATGAGGCATGAGAATGGAGAATGGAGAATGGAGACATGAGGCATCAAACTCAATTTCTGAGGGATTTGCAATCTACTATGCAAGGAAGAAATACTTTTTACCTCTTCTCATCTTAAGTAAGCAGGCTTTATTTCATTATATTAATC
>JAKSZT010053999.1:0-14162 GCA_026826555.1 Tolypeutes matacus
AAATTGCTTTTTCCAGATTCAAAGAACTGGAAATCAAAGGTTCAATATGACAGGATCACAGAGCATATTGAGGGAAGGGGATTGAAGCATGATCTTGAAAAGAGACAGAAGACCATTATTTAAGAGTTTTTCATACTATAATAACATCTTGAAATCACTCATATTCATGATTTTAATGGTGAAACCATTTCTATATTGGGAATTTTCCAGTTTTCATTTAGTGATTAACAAGTAGTTTATCCTCATAAAATCATAAAATACCATTATTTCAGTTTTTTGAGATATGTTGAACTGATTATAGATATTTTTGTATTATTTAGTATGTATACATAAATGTTAAAAAGCTGAAGTTCTACATATTCATCACAAACTAAAAGTCACAGCAAATTAAACATAAAGAAAATAGAAAAGAGAAAATGAATATAAAAAGAAAACAATAAAAGACAAATATAGAGAGGATTTAAAAAGTTGAAACAGTCAATTTTGAATGGATTGTACAAAACATGGGACTGTATAACACAATGTATCCTGTGGTGGAAGATGGACTGTTGTTAACAACAAATATGAGAACATTCTGTCATGAAATATACCGAGTATATTAGACTAATACAGGGTGTCATTAACAAGATGGGTTAAGGGAAGAATACACCAAATGTAAGATATTGTCTGTAGTTAGTAGTAATGTTCTGATGATGCTTTTTCATAGTTGGTAACAATTGTTTCACAACAATGCAAGATGTTGGTGGTGGGTTAATGTATGGGAACCTGATATGATGATATGTATGGTTATTTTGTAAGTTCACAACTTATACTATACACTTATTGTTTCTAGTCCATGTATAAATGATAAACTTCAATATTAAAAGTTAAAAGAAAAAACTCAAAGGTAACTCTAGAAGAAGACAAAAATTGATAAATCCCTAGAATGATGTATTAAGAAAAACATTGCAAATAATTAATACCAAGATTTTAAACTGGGTCATCCATACAGAAATTTTTTAACATTATAACAAGATAATATAAATAACTTCATGCCAAGACATTTGAAAATTTAAATGAAATTCATAAATTCCCAGTAAAATAAGTTACTGAATCAGTTGTAAGGAAAAGTAAAAATCTGTAAATATTATCTACTAAGGATATTTAATGAATAGTTTAAAATTTTCTCATCAATTTTAATTGTGGCCAATATTTTTTCTAGGGAATTCTACCAAACTTTCAATGGAAAAATAATACCCATTTACTCAGACTCTTTCAAAGAATAGGAAAAATGTGAAAACTTCTCAATTCAGTTTATGAGAAGAGCATAATAGTGATATCAAACTCCGTTAGGGAGATTACAAGAAAAGAAATTTTCAGGCTGCTCTCTGTAAACATAAACTCATTTATTCTAAAAAAAAAAAATCTATAAGTCAAATCCAGCAATATTTTATAAAGGGGCTCTATCATGACAAAGTTTGGTTAATGCAATGTAATTCAATAAATAAGCCCCTAGAAAGGAAAAAAAAGTGATGTCAATAAATTCAAGAAAGCATTTAATAAAATTTAATACCCATTCATGATTTTCAAAGAAGCAACAAAAATATCCATTATCATATAAGGAAAAGAAGGGTATGATCCTTATCCCTTAAAGGATACTTACACAAAACTAGAGCAAATGTTAAATTTACGGTACAATATTGAAACCATTTCCCAGCAGAGATCAAGAATGAGCCAAATATGATCAAAATTACAACTTCTACTAGACATTACACCGGAGGTTTTGCCCCAATGAAATACTGGCAGGAAGAGAAGTGAAAGGAATAGTTATAGGAAAGATGAAATATACCTGAATTTACTTATAAGTGACAATATTGTGTAAACATAAAATGAGAAAATATTATAAACTCAGTTTTTTCAGTGGTCTGAAAACAAGTTAATATACAAGCTTGTGAAATCATATGGCCAGTCAGAGGGCAGTCTGGTTTTCTTTCTCTCAGTTCAAATATTTAATTTTACAAAATATATTGTCCACATTGATAATTATTTTTGTCCTTGCTACTATATTTCTTGAGCTTTTCTTTATTTTATAAGAAGCAATAGATTGCATAAAATACATCTAAAATATAAGAGATTCCCATATATTGCACCCCCACCCCACCCACAATTTCCTCACTCACAACATCTCATTTCATTAGTGTGATACAATCGTTACAATTGATGAACACATATTAAAGCCTTGCAACTAACCCTTGTCTGCATTACGGCTTCGACTGTGCCCCACACAATTTTAAAGCTTTTTACAAAGTGTATAATGGCTTGTATCCATCCTTGGAATACCATGTGAAACAGTTTCAATGGCTCAAACATGCTCCATGTTACACCCATTCTTCCCTCAGAAACTCTGGTGAGCACTGTCTTTTTATCAATGTTACAAGTTCTTCCATTACTAGAATAATAATAAGGCTACACTTGCCTATAGTTGTATTTCCATCTTATATTTGTTCATTTCTCAGTCTTAAGGATATGGGGCTGGTGATTCTCACTCTGTTTCTGATTGAGAGAGGGCTTAGATCCCATGGGACAGATGGATGGAACTGTCTTACTGCTGTTTTAGATACTCTCTGTTTTTATGCAATGGGCATTGTCCATTATCCTTTTGTTAGTTGTTCTGGGTGACTGGTGAACTGGGGAATAGGTATTGGCTGCAACTCTGCTGAGAATTAGGGCTCAACTGGCATGTGAACAACTGGAAGATTTAAGTCACTGGGACATAAATTTAATGGGTATTGTGCTAATTATATGTTCAAATAAAAGGGACATAAGAACCATGTAGAGGAAAATTAAAAATGAATCTAACTCTGATACATTGGGGAGACAGGTTATTATATATTCAAAGGTTACCTTGGGGTTTCAATATCCCAAGGTTGTCTACCCTGCCTATGGTGTCTAGATATCTCTAGAGCCTTCAGGAATAACCCTGCCTGAGGAAGTTTACTGTGGCAGTAAGTGAGATCCTCCTGAGATAAGCATAACCTCTAGAATGACTGCAAACTCACGTTGAAATCCCTTAGCCATAAAAACTCATTTGTATTTAATCATTTCCCCTATTTGGTCAAGGTCTTATTCCAAATGCATCACTAGTAGGCAGTTGGTAAAAACCCCACCATGCCAGTGAGGCTCATCCCCAGGAGTCATGTCCCACATTGGGATGGTGTATGGAAGTGAATTAACTCGATGAGTTTGGCTTAGAAAGAGGACAAATTTGAGCAAGGAGGGTTTCAGGAGTTAACTTTTAGGCTATAAATATGACTACCTAATTTCAATTTCATAGGAACAAGGTTCATAAGTACAAGCATCAGTCTCAAGGGCCAGGCATATTGGACTGTCCTCCTTAGCTAGGGACTGTCCATGTACTCTAGAGATTCTTGACACTCTATTAGAGAAAGCAACAGGATTCCCCAGGATGGGAATTCAATATTCTCTCAGTGATTATGTGGGTCTCCACTGCCACAACAATACCCCATGAACACATGAACACATTCATATTCCACAAAGGCATGCCCCAGGTACACCCCTGCCCACACATCCTACACTATCAACACTCAGCACCAGTAATCCACCCTGCTACAGTTAAAACCGTTCTGCAATCCAAAACCTCCCAGAAAATACAACCAAAAAAGTAAAATAATAAATTAAAATTAAAATTAAATAATATTTTTGCATTGTGCTTTTCATCACCATAAGATCTGTTATCTTTTATATATATTGACCATTTCTTCAGTATGTTCCTCCCAGTGTCATTTTTTTTTCACTTTATTTTCCAAGAAGCTTTAGGTTACAGAAAATGCACATACAAAATATAGGGGATTCCTATATAACCACCTCCCACCAACATCCTTCCCTATCAACAGCATCCTACATGATTATGGTACATTTGTTATAATTGAGGAACAAACATCGAAGCATTGCCACTAGCCATGGTCAATGTTTTACATTTTGGTTTACATTTTGCATTGTACACTTTCATAGGCTTTGATAAAATGTGTAATGGCCTGTATCTGTCAATGCAAGATCAAGCAAAACAATTTCAATATCGCCAAAATGCCCTATTTTCCACCTATTCTTCCCCCACCCCAACGCTCAGAACCTATGACAACTATTACTTTTAATTTTTGAAGAATAAGGTTCATTGTTTCCTGCATTAGTATTGAGGACTTGACATACCAGTCTGTTATCTTTTATTAGGCACTGCCTATGTACTTGAGAGACTCTTGCCCCTCTATTTGAGAATGTAACAGGACTCCTCAAGAAGTTAATTTAATATTTTCTTGTTTATTATGTGGTTCTCCATCCACTGAGATGACACACTATGACAAAATTAACACATCCATAATTTGTAGAAGCATACCCCACGTACAACCTTTCCCATCTATCCTCCCACCAGCATCGTGCAGTGGTGACCCTCCCCTGCCATGTTTGCCAAAAGAACATTTCCACAATTGTAGTTTCAAACATAGATTTATATATATCCAGAGTTCACCTCTTCCTTTCTCCATCTTTACCCCCACTTCCATGGATAGTCCAAACCAACTCCTCACACACTGCTTACCATCACATTCTAGCACCATTGACCACACACACATTCCTGTACCACCATCACTTCCATCTGCCAAACCAAAATATGGGTTTTGCCCATATTGAGCATCAGCTCAATACACTCTACTTCCTTTCTGTCTCCTGATAACTATCTTCCAAATTCAATTACTGTGTTTCTGCTCAATATGTTTAGATTAAATCAGTGATATCATATAATATTTATCCTTTAGCAACTGGTAAATTTCACTCAACATACGGTTTCCAGAGTCATCCACGTTGTCATGTGTCTCAATACTTCATTCCTTATTATAACTGAGTAATTTCCCATTGTATGTATATACCATAATTTGCTTATCCATTCATCTGTTGATGGAAATGTGGGTTGTTTCCAAGTTTTGGCAATAGTGACTAATGCCATCATGAACATTGTTGGACATAAATCAGTTTGTGTCCCTGCTTTTAATTGATGCATTGTACGGCAATTCTATAGTTAGCTTCTTGAGGAAATGCTAAACTGTCCTCCACAGTGCCTGCACCATTATACATTCCCACCAACGGTGGATGAGGGTTCCCTTTCCTCCACAATCTCTCCAACACTTGTAGTTCTCTGCCTTTTAAATAGCTGTCAGTCTAATAGGTATAAGATGATATCTCACTGAAGTTTAAATTTGTATTTCCCTACTAGGTAGTGATCCTGAGCATCATTTCATATACATTTTAGCCATTTTTTCCCTTTTTAGAAAAACATCTATTCAAATATCTTGCCCATTTTTAATGTGTTTTTTTTTTATTGTCTTTATATTTTTGAGATGTAGGATTTTTAAATTTATATGATGGATATTAGAGCTTTATCAGATAGATGGTTCCCAAATATCTTCTCCCATTTTACAGGCTGCCTTTTACTTTCTTGGCAAACATCTTTGTGATGAAAGAGTTTTTAATTTTGAAAAGGTCATATTTGTCTATTTTTTCATTCCATGTTCATGGTTTGGGTGTAAAGTTTATGAAACCCTTTCCTACTATAACATCTCATAGATGATTACCTACTTCATCTTCTAGGAGTTTTATGTTCTTGGTTCTTATATGTAGGTATTTGATCCATCTTCAGTTAATTTTTGTACAGGGTATGAGATGTTGATCCTCTCTCATTTTTTGGATATGACTATCTAGTTCTCTGTATTAGTCAGCCAAAGGGGAGCTAATGTAAAATACCAAAAATGGGTTGGTCTTTATAAAGGGTATTTATTTGGGGTAGAAGTCCACAGATACCAGGCCATAAAGCGTTAAGTTTCTTTTCTCAACACAGTCCATTGCCACGTGTTAGAGACACGTGCCGGGAGTTTGCCAGGGTTCAGGCTTCTGGGGTTCCTCTCTTCCCAGGGTTGCGTTTCTCTCCGGGCTTAGCTCCTGTTTCCTCCACAAGGTCAGCTGTAGATGATCAGGCAAAGGGCTTGCTTCCCTTCTCCTGGGGCCTTCTTTCCAATATCAAAACTGCTTCTCAAAACACTGCTTCAACTG
The DNA here is from genome assembly GCA_026826555.1 of Tolypeutes matacus. Classification (NCBI taxonomy): domain Eukaryota; kingdom Metazoa; phylum Chordata; class Mammalia; order Cingulata; family Chlamyphoridae; genus Tolypeutes; species Tolypeutes matacus. Next base: position 6,097 of record JAKSZT010053999.1, read on the forward strand.
TCCTTCCCCTTGCCTTTTATATTCCATTCCCCACCCACCAAGGGGTGGGGCTCAACACCCTAATCCTAACCTAATCATGCCCAGATTAACAGATCAGTTTACAAGCATGATTCAATTATATTTTTGGAATTCATAATTATATCAAATTCCCCAACGGCCACATTCTCCAAAACCATTTGTTGAAGGGGCCATTCTGTCCCAGTTGAGTGGGCTTCATGGCCTTTTTTAATATCAGTAGATTGTATGCATGAGGATCTATGTCAGAACTCTCCATTCAACTCCATTGGTTAGTATGTCTGCCCTTGTGCATATACCATGGATTTTTGACAACTGCAGGTTTTTAGCAAACTTTAAGTGAGATAATGTGATTGTCTTTTTTTTTTTTTTTTTTATGTTTTTGACTATCAGGAGCCCTTGCCCTTTGAAATAAGTTTCATAATTGGCTTTTCCAATTCAGTAAAAAATGCTCTTGTGATTTTTATTGTTATTGTGTTAATTCTGTAAATCAATTTGTGTTGGACCGACATCTTAGTGATGTTTAGTCTTCCAATCTATGAACATGGAATATTCTTCCACTTATTTAGGACTTTTTTTATTTCTTTTAATAATGTTGTGAAGGTTTCTGTGTCCATATCTTTTACATCTTTAGTTAAAATTATTCCTAAATATTTAATTTTTTTAGTTCCCATTGTAAATGGTTTTTTTCCTGATATGTCCCTGAGATTACTCAGTATTAGTGTACAGAAATATTATTGACTTTTACTGTTGATCTTGCCACTTTATGATAATAGTTTATCAGCTCTAGAAGCTCTGTTGTAGATTTTGTGGGGGGCATTATATATATAGGTCCATGTCATCTGCAAATAGTGAAATTTTTACTTCTTTCTTTCAATTTGGATGATTTTTATTTATTTTTCTTGCCTGTGTGATTAGAGCAAGTATTTCTAACACAATGTTAAATAAGAACAGTGACAGATCTTAGAGGGAAAGCCTTTAGCATTTCACCATTGAGTATGATGTTAGCTGTGGGTTTTTTATATATACTCATTATCATGTTGAGGAGGTTTCTTTCTATTTTTTATCTTTTGAAGTGTTTTTCTTAAATTAAGAAAGGATGCTGTGTCTTGTCAAATGCTTTTTCTGCATCAATAGAGATGATCATGTGATTTTTTTTCTTTTGATCTGTTAGTGTAGTGTATTATATTGATTTTCTTATGTTGAACCATCCTTGCATACCAGGGATAAAACCCACTTAGTCATGGTGAATAATTCATTTGATGTGTTTTTGAATATTATTAGCAAGTATTTTGCTGAGGATTTTAGCATCTAAGTTCTTTAGGGAGATTGGTCCATAATTTTCTTTTCTTGTAGCTTCTTCACATGTCTTTGGTATTAGTAAGTTTTTCATCATAAAATGAGTTAGGTAAAGTTCCCTCCATTTCTCTTTTTTGGAAGAGTTTAAGGAGGATTGGTGTTAGTGCATTCAGGAATGGTTGGTAGAATTTACCTGTGAACTCATCTTTTTCAGGGCTTTTCAGTGTTGGGAGGTTTTTCATGACTAATTCAATCTTTTTACATGTTATTGGTCTTTTAATTTATCAGTTTCTACTTTGATCAATGTAGATGGTTCATGTGTTTCTAGAAATTTGTCTATTTGACCTAAGTTATCCATCTTTTGGGCATATAATTTTTCAAAGTATATGATACTTTTTATTTCTGTGGCATCAGTGGTGATTTCCCCCTCTCATTTTTTATTTGATTTATTTGCATCTTCTCTCTTTTTTTCTTTGTTAGTCTACCTAAGAGTTTGTCTCTATTTTATTAATCTTCTTGAAGAACCAATTTTTGGTTTTGTTAATTTTTTCTAGTGATTTTAATCCTCAAATTCATTTAGTTCTGCTCTAATCTTTGTTATTTCCTTCTTTCTTCTTTCTTTGGGATATGTTTGTCATTCTTTTTCTAGTTCTACTCTGTGTCCAGTTAGGGCTTTAATTTTAGCTCTTTCTTCTTTTTTAATATAGGCATTTATGGCTATAAGTTTCACTCTCAGAACAGATTTAGCTGCATCCCATAGGTTTTTATATGTTGGGTTCTCATTTTGATTTGTTTCAAGTTACTTACTTATTTCTTTTTCAATTTCCCCCATCACTCACTGATATTTAAAGAGTGTGTTAGGTCAGAGTAGGTAAGCAGGGCACAAATCTCTCACACACAAAAAAACAGGAAATGTAAAAATCTACTTTGGGGGTTTCTGCAGACTAGGAGATTGTTGCATATCATCTTTGAGGGAAATGGACAAAGATATGAAGAGGCAGAAATGAAATCCATGAGTTACTTGCCTCTGTGACTGGGAAAAGCACATATCCACTGCCTTCAGTTACCCTCATAAAAAGCACTGGCTCACTTCAGCCAACTGAGAGGGGAAAAGAAGTCTGACTTCCTGAGAGGAAAAATTTCTTACAGAGGGCAGAGATTCATTTTTCTTCAGTGAGTTTGGCTAATTGAGCCCATTTGAATTTCAGATGTAGCCAGCCTGACAAGTAGAGGTTGAAACAGGCACTTCTTTGCGGGTGCTGCAAGGCAAAAATTGTGGGACGGGCTCACAGCATACTCAAATTGACATTGTTTCATGGGGGAAGGGAGATAGTATGGGTGGAACAGAGAAAATATAATAGAGATGCCTCCCTCCACTGAAGTGGCTAGATGGAGAGGGTAGGGAATAGCTGATCAGGGAGGCTGTCACATCCACCCACTCTGAGAGAGAGAGGAAAACTGGGACAGTAAGGGAGTTGTTTGACAGGAACCTAACAGCCCAGATAGAAGGAAGTCAGGAGAAAGAGCTGGCAAACTATCAGAAGTACAACCTGACTGTGGATAAAGTGGTGAGGAGAGGCAGTGGAAGCCTTCAGAAGTCTACATAACTTTTGGAATGGGTGTGGCTCAGAGGTTGAGCTCTTGCCTCACATAGATGAGATCCTGTTTTCAATCCCTGATAACTAGTAGAAAAAGGAAAAAAAGCCTTAACAGATTGAGTGATAGGGGAGCAGGGAGAGACAGCCCATGAATGATGACCAACAAGCCTTGAAGAGAAAGGATCCAGAGGGTGATCCAGTGGGTTGTCAGTGACCCAGCTGGCATCTCATGAAAAGGAGCTTATAGATGGAGACTTTTTTAATTTTTGGATTTGTTCTTTTATATATATAACTTTATTCATTTATTTATTTTTCTCCAAAACCACTTACCTTACATGTGGAGGGTGGCCTTCAGGGTGATTGATTGATTGGTGAGCACTGTCAGCCTGAGACAGTGGTTAGGGGCCCAAGAGGGAAATCTGTTTTCCTTTTTTTTCCTCTTTTTTTCTCCTGAGATTATTTATTTTCTTTCTTACTTTTTCCTTATTTCAATGCTATTCTTGCATTCCAGCTGCTCTTGTTTAGTCTTTATTTTCTTTCTTCTCTTCTAAACTTTCTGGGTTTTTATTTTATTCTATTTTATCTTGTTTCATTTATTCATTACACCTTTCTTATTCTTATTCCTTTTTATTTATTTATTTTTTATCATTTTACACTCTTATTACTTATTTTTTCCTTGTTCTTTTATGGTTACTTTATTATATTTATTAATATTAAGGAGACACTGGGGGAACATATAGAAGAATTTTAGACATATATTAAAACATAATAGATCTGATGGTGATGAATGGCATAATGCAAGACATAAAAATACACTGGAAACACAGAACAGCAGATTTGTACAGAAAAGGAAAGAATTAGTGATGTCAAAGGTAGATCATCTGAAATTGCCCAGAAAGTAGAACGGATAGATTAAAAGGGGGAAAACATTTTACAGATACTCTGGGAAATGAATGACAACACACAACACAAATATATGCATTATAGGTATCTCATGGGGAGAAGAGAAGGGAAAGGGGACAGAAGAAGTGTTGCAGGGAATAATGGCTGATAGTTTCCCAACTCTTTTGAGGAACATGGATGTACAAGTCCAGGAAGTGAAGCATGCTCCAAACCATGTAAATTCTATCAAACCTAACCCTAAACACATAATTATCAAATACTCAAACACTCACATGTAAATTCTATCAAACCTAACCCTAGACACATAATTATCAAATACTCAAACACTCAAGACAGAGAGAATTCTGAATGAAGCAAGAGAAGAGATCCATCATATATAAGGGAAACTCTATAAGATTAAATGCTGATTACTCACCTGAAAATTTGGAGGTGAGAAGGCGGTGGTATGCCATAATTAAGATGTTAAAACAAAGGAAAAAAAAAACTGTCTGCCAAGAATTCTGTGAATTCAAGGTGGTGTTGAGAGAAAAGTTGGAAATTTATTTTACAGTCAAACAATATTTCAGTTGATTACTCACCTGAAATTTTGGAGGTGAAAAGGGAGTGGTATGACATAATTTAGGTGTTAAAACAAAGGGGAAAAAAAAACAGCCTGCCAAGAATTCTGTGAATTCAAGGTGGTGTTGAGAGAAAAGTTGAAAGTTGAGTTTACATGCAAACAATAAAAAAGAAAGTGCAAGAGTAGCTATACAAATATTGGACAAAATAAAGTTTAAGTGCAAAACTATTGTAAGAGGCAAAGAAGGACACTATATATTAATAAAAGGGGCAATCTGTAAAGAGAAAAAACAATAATAAATATTTATGCACCAAAAAGGTGTGCCCTAGAATATATGAGGAAAGCAATGGAAATACTTAGGGGAGAAATAGATGCCTCCACAACTATAGTGGGGGACATTAATATGTCACTATCACCATTTGACAGAACATCTCAACAGAGGGCTACTGAAGAAAATGAGACATTGAATAATACATTAGAGGATCTAGATGTAATAGACATATACAGAGTATTTCACCCAAATTCAACAGGATATGCATTTTTCTCGAGCCAACATGTATGATTCTCTAAAATAGAACAAATTCTAGGTCACACAAAATGTCTCAATGAATTTAGAAATATCAAAATTATTTGAAGAAATTTCTCAGACCACAGCAGAATGAAGCTGGAAATTAATAAGGGCAGAGAACCAGAATAGGCATAAAGATATGGACGTTTTACAACAAGGGCATTCTAAAATGAAATTTTAAAGATGACAATTACAACATCTTGAAAGTATGAATTCCCTATAATAAATCTTAGGAATGTTTGAAAAGACTTCTGCACATAAAATTATAGAAGAACACTGGGAAAAATTTAAAGAAGACTGAAATAAATAGAGGGAAAATAACATACATGGATGAAAAGAGTAAATATTGTATTTGTGTCATTACTGTCTAAATTGATCTACTGATTCAGTGCAACGGCTATCACAATGACAACTTTTTTTTTTCTCTTTTATATCTCTTTTTATTGGGAATATGTTCATTTTCACCTTTTACCTTATGTACATTTTTTTTTGCTTACAAAAATGTTATTTATATATATATATATATATATATATATATATACATATATTTTAAGAGGTGCTTAGATTACCCAAAATATTACACGGAACCCACTGGGATTCCCATGTTGCCCACCTCCCACACCTCCTACCACATCCCACACAAACATCTCCCACAAGTGTGACCCACCACCCTCAATGAACTTACACATCCTGGAGCCTTGCCACCAACCATAGACCACAGTTCACACTGTAGACCACACTCTCTCCCACTCAGTTCTGAGTGGTGTGTGCCGATTTAAAATGGCCTACATCCGTTGCCACAACAGTACTCAGGACAACCTCCAACTCCCAAAGAAGCCCCTGTATTTCAACTGCTCATCCCCTCCCTACCCCAACTAAAATGTTCCAATGTGATTATTTTGGGGTCCTGTAAATGAGAGAAAATTACTGAACCTGGGTTGATGACACTTTGCACTTCTCACTAGATATGGATCAGTGTGTGAAGTGCCCAGATCATCAGTAGGCAAATAAAAAGCTGTCTCCAAAAAGCTATGACCTTCTTGGATTATGAAGACCCTTTGAGGATGGCTCTGGTCTGCACAGCTCTTTGCTTCTCTTTCCTCACCACTGTTATTCTTGGGGTCTTCGTGAATCACAGGGATACTCCCATTGTCAAGGCCAATAACAGGACTCTCAGCTACATCCTGCTCATCTCCCTCACCCTGTGCTTCCTCTGCTCCTTACACTTCATTGGTCGTCCTAATACAACTACCTGCTTCCTCTGACAAATCACATTTGGAATTGTGTTTACCGTGGCTGTCGCCAAAGTTTTGGCAAAAACAATCACTGTGGTTCTGGCATTCAGAGTCACTGCACCAGGGAGAAGGATGAGGCAGTGGCTGGTATCAGGGGCACCTAACTTTGTTATTCCCATTTGCTCTCTGATCCAAATGATCTTCTGTGGAATCTGACTGGGAACATCTCCCCCATTCATTGACACAGATGCACATTCTGAGCATGCCTATATCATCATTGAGTGCAACAAGGGCTCAGTCATTGCCTTCTACTGTGTCCTAGGATACCTTGACTGCTTGGCCCTGGGGAGTTTCACTCTAGATTTCATGGCCAGGAACCTGCCTGACACCTTTAATGAAGCCAAGTTTTTGGCCTTCTGCATGTTGGTGTTCTGCAGTGTTTGGGTCACTTTCCTCTGTGTCTACCACAGCACCAAGGGGAAGGTCATGGCAGCTGTGGAGACCTTCTCCATCTTGGCTTCCAGCGCAGGATTACTAGGTTGCATCTTTGCCCCAAAGTGCTATATTATACTGTTAAGGCTAGATATGAACACTCAGCATGGATTATGGAATAAAACATATTCTGGGGGCAATAAGCCTTCTTAAGTTTTAACTCACATATTGCCTACAATACACAAGGACCTGATGAAAATCTATACCATCCTTGCAGTCAGATATTAGATAAAAATATAATGTATATTACCTTCTTCAGTTAACTAATGACTCTCATTTTTTTTCTCTAATAATATTAGGAGCACAACAACCCTCAGCCATTCAACACTTAAAATTTAAATTTCATTTTGAATTTTTTTTTAGTTCCTCACAGTAGGTTTACTTATGACTACTGATATTCTAGCTAAATTCTGTGTGTAATAACCAGCTTTACATAGCTTCCACTTTAACACTTATTCTTATCTTATTTTCCTGGTAAACACCATAAAGATTTCTCTCCTTTTATCTCACTAAGGTTATCTTAATGATCCAATAGTAAATATGGAATATTCCTTATTTTCCCACAGATTTCCATGGTCATAGTTTAAATATAATACATTCCCATCTATAAATGACCCTGTTTCTGGGCCCTTTAATATATTTCATTGATTTTTTCCCACTTGAACAAATACCACATTTTTAAAAATATGCTGTACTTGATGATATATTTTGTTTCATAGCTGGCAGTACATTTCCCTCCTCATTACTGCATCACTTCAGGCCTTGAGACAGAGAGAATAACCTCAAGATGTCTGCACCAAAGTTCTGCCTGATAGAAATGCAATTTATGGAAGCACATCTAAAAGAGAAGGACTTTGCCTTCTAGTTGTAGGTTATGTAGAGTCCATCACTGACCATACTATAAAGCAAGAATCTTTATTTTAGGGACATTAGCTTACCTTCTCTCAAATCATCTTCTGAAATTTTATTTAATGTTATGTCCTTATTTCAAGATAGTAGTCATAGAAAATATTCTGTATTAGTTCTTATAAAATAATATCAAAATACTGTTAATTTTGCCGTTCAGAGTCTTACATAAAACCTAAGTTCCTCCATAAGATATTTACTTTAGAACTCATTTCTAAGAAAGTTGCATTTTTCTGAAAAAATAAAATATTCTTCTTTTCTGATAATGAGAATTGTATAATTTACTAATGCCAAAAACTGTAAATCAAATTTTATGTTCAATCACAGCAACCAGAGTGTCCTTTAAGATCAACATATTTCAATCATTCTCCATTCTTTTGTATTGATTTTCTCTTTCTCTTTTATTAACCATGTATATATATTTAATTAGAAATAAAGACAGGCAGAAGGAAGGAAGGAAGGAAGGAAGGAAGGAAGGAAGGAAGGAAGGA
>JAKSZT010053999.1:14262-41060 GCA_026826555.1 Tolypeutes matacus
GAAATACTTTATTGTAAGTAAAATCAAATCTTTTTTTTTTTTTTTTTGGAAATGCAACATTCTGCCCAAAGGAAATACCAGAATAATTGTTGCTGTTTAGGAACTAGGTCCGTGAAAATGGTGCCATGGATAAGAAAGATAGAATAAGACAAAGAGAAGAAATAACTGGGATCAGGGAACTCTCTGTCCAAAATGGTGAGAAGAGCCCAGCCACACCATAGAGCTTGGCTTTTATTTGGATTTTGAATACATATCGCATATTCAAAGGCAATAGATAAGTGACAGTTTACATTTTACTAAAACCAGCAAGTCTTGAAGGGTTTACATTCCTGCATGTAGCAGATGTTGTAAATCTTATCTAACATACAAAATACTCAATAGAAGCTGAGGATGTTTCCCCACCCAGCTACTATTAAGATCCTATCTCATTATCATTAGACTAGGCTCTTATCTCCTACATTCCAGGATGTCTCCTACATTCCAAAGTGATCTACTTACTGTCAGTAGTCATGGCCTTTGATTGAAACTCCATCAAGTGATGATGAGTTCAAGAGCCTTTAGTTCACTCAAAGGGTTCATCTTCAAATTAACATTTTCAACATCTGTATCTCTTGGATTTCTTACAAATCTCATAGATCTGCTGTATAATGCTGGGCACTCTATGGTCTTTGAAAAGTCATTTATTCTCTTAAATATCAGTACACTACCACCTGCCTTGTTAACGTAATAAAATTTTATGTGGGTCAAATAAAATAATTACTTCCCTTTGAAATGAAGTTCTTTGATAAAGTCAAAGAGTGGATAATATTTTTACAATATACAGATCAGCACTACGTTATGAGAAAAATACAACTAAGAGGAGAAAGGAAGAAGACTAACATGTATTATACACAGTGCTGGATATCTTTTGTTTACCCCTCTGGATCCTATCTCTAGCTTTCTCCACCCAGCAATATGTGGGATAAAGAAATTAAAAAAAAAAAAAACAGGCCTGAAATGAGATAAGGCTGGTGTTGGCACCTGAGGCTGTTTTTGCTGATTTTCTTTCATTTAGCCTTTGTATTTTACTTGTCAAATAGTACATGGAATACACTTGGATTGGGTTTGGAAATACTTTGAATTTATATCTAATTTGAGGGAGAATTACTTGCAATAGTGAGTTTTCCATTTCAGTGATCTGCTATATCATTCAATTTATCCTTTATACATCCAATTTGTTTTATTTTTATCTTTTTAATTGAAGTTTATGATTCATACATGAACATCCATAAACAATGAGTGTGTAGTATAAGTTGTAAACTTACAAAATAAACATGTGTATCACAATATAGGGCTCCCATTCATTACTCCATCACCAACAACTTGTCTTGTTGTGAACACATTTATTACAACCTAAGAAAGAGCATGGTCAAAACATTACCACTAAGTATAGCCAAGATCTTATGTTTTGTGTATTTTCCCCTAACCCACTCAGTTAATGACACCATGTATTAGTATTATATACTTGTTATACTTCATGAGAGAATGTTCTCATATTTGTTCTGCTAACCACAGTCCATCTTCCATCACAGGATTGATGGTGTTATACAGTCCCATGTTTTGGAAATTCCACTCAAAGTGTACACTCAGTGGCTCCCATTCATCACAGAGTTGTGCTGTCATCACTTCAGTTAGTTTTAGAAAGCTTTCATTACCCCAAAGGGAAAAATCCCATATACCCTTATAACCCCTATTGTGTGGAGATGAATAGAGTTAATGGTAACACATTACAGTAAGTTTAACTGACACTGCTGATTTATAAATGTGATTGTGGCTGAAAGGGATAGTCTTTGGTTATAATATTTCAATTGAAAGGAAGCTAGAGAATAATGTAGGGACTGCATAACATAGTGATTTTGGTAGTGGATGAAGATTGTGGTTAAAAGTATAAACGTATTCTTCCTTTACAAAGTGTTAAATATATCATGATAAACAGGGAAATTGCAACTGAAGTAACTTATGGATTATAGTTTGCAGTAATATTGTAATATTTTTACACCAATGGCAAGGAAATATTATATCATCAACATTTTTTTCTTTTTTAAGATACTTAGGTTACATAAATGTTAAATAAAAATATGTAAGTGATTCCCATATGCCCCATTCCCTACCCCTCCCTCATTTTCCCACATTGAGAACATCATTCATTAGTGTGGTACGTTTTTTACAATTGATGAACACATATTAGAACATTGCCTACTTTCCAGTCATTGGATTCACCCAGGACAACTAACAAGGAAATGATGATGGACAATGACCATCCAAAGGAACAGAGAAAGTCTACAGCTGCAAGCAAGATAGTCCCATCAATCTGCCACATGGAATCTAAGCCCCCTCTCAATTAGAGGAGGGGTGGGCATCACCATCCCAGAATCCTCAGGTATGTGGAATGAACAATAGACTAGAGTTGACTTACTGTAAATTTACTATAGACATTGTTTTTATAGCAATGGAAGAACTTTTATCATTGATGTGGAGGAAGTGGCCACAGGAAGTCCTGAGGGGAGGGAGAGGAAAAAATAGTTGTAATATGAGGGCAATTTTGGGACATTGGAATTGTCCTGAATGATGTTGCAATGACGGATACAGACCATTATATATTTTGTCACAACTTACAAATTTGAGCAGGAGAGACTTTAAACTATAATGTAAACTATAATCCACACTTTGAGGCAATATTATATATATGATGCATATAAATTTGTGGGTAAATGAATATGTATAGATATACACATATATTTACATATAAAGATAATAAATGTGCTTGCCATATTTATTCTGGTTATTTTTTAAGGACTATTTCTACTGTTAAGGGAATTTTTTCTGTCACATTTTCAAACTAGTTCTTCATGACTTATAAGAAAAGTATAGTCTTATATCAATCTTGTCCTTACTTGTTGGTTCCTATATTTTGGCAGGAAGCTTTATCATTTCTTTTCTTTCTTATTCTTTATCCTTCATATTTCTTGTTCTATTTATATTGCTAATAATATATTTAATCTTAGTGTTTTTCAAGGATCTCCATCTATTTCTTATGTTTTTAGAAGGAAATTTAACAATGCTTTCATCATCAGCTAATGTATATGTGGTACATTGTTTTATCATACCCTTTTTAAAATAAAAAAAAAAGTTTTTCCTTTTCTAGATTGTTCTGAATTTTATCATGATTTGATCAGTGTATTTATTAACTTTTTTCACAGTCTTTATTATTTTCTTTGCTTGTTATTTTAAACATTTTCATTAATAATGTTTAATATGTATTATTGGGAAAAATCTTAATTGTTCTTGATGGGCTGTTCTTTTCTGAGCCACAATGAACTCAATATAGTCCAACTTACTAGATGACTAAGAATTAAAAGGCTGGCAAATCAAGCGTTGTTGAAGATATAGAGGAACTTGAGCTATTGCACATTCCTGGTGAGAGTAAAGACTATGATATTCACTTCACTTAACTGTTTAGTACTTTTTTAAAAAGTTGATCATTAATGTACCATGTAACACAGAAATTCTACTTATACATATATACCCAAGAAAAATATAAAAATGTAGCCACTAAAAAATTTACATAAATTTTCTTAACAACCTTGTGTGCAATAGGCAAAACTGCCAAAAACTCAACTATCCCTCCATAACAATATGAATAGAAATAGCATGGTAAAATAGAGTATGATATTATTCAGCAATAGAAAGGAACAAACTACCAATAATTTCATAAAATGTGTGAATTTCAAAAGCATTATTGAATACACAAGAAAGCAAACTTGAAACTTCGTAGTGTTGGATTCCACATATATGAACTACAATAATTGGCAAAAGTAATCTACTGTGATAGAAGTAAGAACAATAATTGCTTCTGGTGTGGAAATTTGGGTATAAAATATTAGAAGGAATTATAATGGAATTTTGAGGAGTGATGGAAATGTTCCATATATTGATTTGATTAATATAGGGGACAATTATACATGTATAAACAATGGAAAACTCATTGAACTGTACTTTTAAAATCATGTTTTTGCATGTAAAACACCTCAATTAAAAATATGAAGCTATTAGTGAAACATTGCACAAAATTTTATTGAAACAAAGCATACTTTGTGCCAAGAATTCTACTGCATGAAGAAGTAGTTCTCAATGATGTCTAAGTAATATCAAATCATTAAAAGGTTGATTATTTTCCTTTTCCAAATATAAAGCAAATAATGACATGGAGCAGCTTATAATTTTCAGATTTAACTGTTACTTCTTTTACAAATGAATTGTCTGATTTTTCCATCTTTCTACATGAATATGTGACAAGGGAATAATGAGAAATAATATTGAAAGATTAAAGTCATTTCTGAAACCTAGTAAAAGGTAAGGCTTTGTAGGAAGTATGGATTCCAAGTAAAGACTGAGTGTCTTTCCTTCTATCTTAAAATATTTTATTCTACTTTTGGCAAATAATGGTAATGAAGAATTGAATTTGAACAAAAGGATTTTGAAGTTTCTCTCCCTCATTTCATAGATAAGACAACTAAGCCCAAACTTACACCAAATTATCTGTAATATCAGGAAACAAGGTCTCGTATTCTTAACTCTCAATGAAATTCCTTTGTTTTCCCTTCACTTTTCCTTCAGCATTATCATCAAATAAAATAAATAGTTCATAAGGTCTTATCTCTTTCTCCATGCAATGTTGTGCCTTTATAGGCATCCAAAACTATGTTCTTTTGACCACTGTTCTACAAAGTGTTCCACAATGTGTAAGAATGTCTTCTACAGGAAAAATAAATCCATGGTTCTCAAGAAATCCATGGCTGCTTTTGGAGAATCATAAAGCATAAGCAAGCATGTTTAAGGTTTACTGCAAAGTTAGACAAAAGCAACATGTCTGGCATACGCGGTGAACATCTTAACTACTTAACAAACATATTCATCTATGTTTCTATATCTGCAGAAACATATTGGAATCAGAGAGAGACCAATAATCCGAGAAAAGCAAAATAATTCACAGTGCATATAATGCATGGATAAGTATCCTATTACCCCTAACCCTGGAGGTCCTCATTATCAAGAAACAGTTACTAAAGTAATAAAAAATGGTAACTGGTTTCTATACCAAGGACCATAGCACGATCCCATATCTGCAGGCAGCAGAAGCAACTGCAGGCAGAAGGGAGTAGCTCATAGTAGGAAACCGCATGTCTTGGGGGAGGAAGTCATCTTACCACATGGGTGTGTGTGGTGGTGGTGGCCAGTTGAAAGCTCCCAGATTCAGTCATTTTAGGGACCATCTTAATCCCCTTTATGTACTCTTCCTTCACCTGAAAAAAATATTAAATGAATAATATACTTGCTTAGTAAAAACTACTTAAGTAGAAGATGAGATCAGATTTTTGCTCACTTTCTGATTCTCATTTACGTGGTCAAAGTCATATTCACTAATACTGTATTATTGTTGAATCTTAAATTACTCCTCTGTGAAGTGATATTATGAGTTTAACTCTTTAGCTTTTCAAAGGAAATGTTTTCTACACTCATGGCCTGGTACACAATATTTTAGTTGAATAAATGTGTGAATGTGTAAAAATTGTGGTGTTATATATGCATTTCACTTTGTGTGCATTTGTTCATTCATTCAACATATATGCATTAATATCTTTAAAGTATTAGGATGTGTGGAGATACAAAAATGAACAAAATAGAACCAGAAACTGTCCTCAGGAATCTAATTGAAAAGGTTGATTTCATAGCAATGGAGTGTGAAGGGAAATTCGGGATGCAATGAGAGTATAGAAGGGAATGTCTTAATCTAGATATAACAGATAAGAAAAAAAGCTTCCCATGGTAGGGAAGTTAGAGAAGGTACCTGGAGGATGGGCAGGAGTTGCTTATACAACTGACACTTAGAAGTAGACAGAGGAAGGGAGAGAAAGAAATAAAAGCATATGACGAGCATGGGGATATCCTTAGCAAAGACCCTAAGTTTAACAGGTGCACTGAAGAAGACAGATTCTAGCAAAACTAATGAGTAAGGAGAAGAACTGAGAAGAGACAGGAAGGGTCAGATTGTGCAGATTTTGTAATTCATTTTAAGGATTTGAAATTTATTCTAAGAATAAGGGAAGCCATTGAAATAGTGACAATAGAAGAAGTGGAAGATCTTTGTTAAAAATGATCTCATTTTGTTAGCACATTATTGTGAGTATAATTTACAGCAGTGAATTACATAAAAGGATATGGTTAAAAGGGGGAAACAAGAGGTCATATAAGTTAATAGAAAAATTAAAGGTAAAATGTAGGGCTGTAGAACAGAAAACCGTATTGTTGACAAAGGTCTATAGTCAATAGTGCAAGTACAAGAATAATCTTTCATAAATTATAACAAATGTATGACATGTTTCATAAAAGGTGTTAATTATAGAATGGTATATATAAAAATACATATAACGCAAACTATGGATGATAGTTAATAGTACTATTTTAATACTCTTTAATCAACTGTAATAAAGGTACTCCACTAATGAAAAGTGCCAGGAATAGGAGGCTATATGGGAATTCTGTACCTTTTTACATGATTTTTCTGTAAACCTAAAACTTCTCAAATTTAAATTAAAAAATAATAATGATAGGACATATTTCACAGGTTTTGTATTGGGTGTTTTAAATGAGGTACTCCATGTAAATTGCTTTATACAGTGCTTGAAGCAGGCTCTCAAATAATGTTGGCTACTACTGTAAAAAATAGGACAATTATTAAAAAGTGCTATCATCAATGGTAAATGTTTCACAATTTGGGAGAGATTGGTATTGGGGTGGTATAGGGAAATCTTGTATTTTATGCCTGATTGTTCTGAAAACCAACAACTACTCTAATAAAAAATTAACTAATCATTTTTGCTGTATTTGAATTTTCATGGAATTTGGACTCATCTAAAACAGGGTTGGATATAAAATATCTCTTAAAGAAACCTTTGCTTCCTGGTAAAACTTTATTAAAATATGGGAAAATCAAATATTATTTTAAGAGCAGCACCATAAATAACCATACATTTGGCTAGACTTTAATGTACATATCCAAAAATGAGTAGAAATTACTTTACCCAATTATTCTACATCCTTAGTGCAGATTTAAATGATAAGAAACCAAAAAGACAAAACTGATTGAACTGAACTACAGGTAAGTTCTCTGAAATACAATATAAAGAAACAAGTATATTTTGAGGACAAATAAGATTGATAAGCTCTTAATAGTGGCTGCAAAAGGTGAGAAGCCTAGAGCTAGGCTAGTAAAATGCAAGCACAGGAGATGAAGTAGTGGCACAAATGAATGTAAAATGATTTCTATCTGGTTTGGTTCGGTTGCTTACCTAAAGACACTTATGCTTCCTTTGTAAGATAATATGAAAAATTTTGCCCTGTTATATTATTGGCAGAATATATACAGTAAATAGTATAAAAACTTTGCTTTATTGTGTGAAAAATAATAACTTCATGAAAATAATTCTCATTTATGTAAGACCTAACCTGGAACACTCTTATGGGATGGAGAGCAAAAAAAAACATAAGAGATTGGAATAGAAACAGCAGATATGAAATAAAAAGACATACTATTTGTAGGTGTTATTGATATGTAAAGAACTTAAACTCTTGATATAGAGATATAGATAGATATAGATATAGATGTGATATAATAAAGATAGATATAGATATAGATGATATAGATATAGATGATATAGATATAGATGATACAGATATAGATAGATGATAAAGATATAGATATAGAATAGTTATAGATATGGATATAGATATCGATAGATATAGATGATATAGATATAGATATAGATATAGATGATATAGATATAGATATAGATAGATAGATATAGATATAGATATAGATATAGATATAGATATAGATATAGATATAGATATAGATATAGATATAGATAGATAGATAGAGGTAGAGGTAGAGGTAGAGGTAGAGATAGAGATAGAGATGATAGAGATAGAGATAGAGATATAGCAGATAATGCTGTACATAGTCATTTTGTGTGTATAATACTAGTTATGGTGAATTAATTAGACATTCATTTGAATGTGGTTATATTTTTAAGAAAAAGGACCATAAGAATGTTTATTGCTGTCAATTTTCCTGGAGTCAATATCCACTAGTCTATTTTCCAAGGTAATCCCAGTAAGTTTTGCAACTCTGTAGCCCTCTCTGAAAGGTTGTTGGAATAACAAAATGAATATGCCACATGAGACCATACTATTGTCTGTTCCGGGTCCTCTTCATTTTTGGAAATACTAATCAGCAGGGAAATAGGTCATTGTAGAGAATGGAAGCATACTGGGTTTCTCTGGTAAGCACTGTAATGGTCCCCCAAAGATGCCCAGGAACTAAAACCAGGAACCTGTGAATATGTCAACTTCCATGGCAAAAGAGGCTTTACAGGTGTGATTAAGTTAAGGATCTTAAAATGGGGAGATTGTCTGAGAATAAACAGCTGGGTCTAATATAATCATGAGGGTCCTTAGAAAGGAAAGAGGGGCAGGTGAGTCAGAGAAGGAGACAAAACAGTGGAAGCAGAGGTCAGAATGATGATTCTTGGCTTTGAAAATTAAAGGGGGTCACAAGCCGTGTCATGAGGTAAGCCTCCAGAAACTGGAAAGGATAGGGATCAAATTCTTCTCTAGAGCCTACTGACATCTTGATTTCAATCCAGTGAGGCTTCTGACCTTCAGAATTGTAAGATAATAAATTTGTACTCTTTATCTCATTACATTTTTGGTAATCTACTACAGCAGCAATGGAAAATAGTATAATTGTCTTCCACAATAAGAATATTAAATATGTTTCTTATGTTTATAAAGATAGGATCTGTAGTTATACATTCTCTGCAGTTCTTTAGTAGCAGCACAATGTTGTATGTGAGTGAATTCAGGGATCATTTCACATCTACCAAGACATTAGAATAAACAAAAGAGTGAGGAAAGGATAGATTGCATCAGATTTCTGTTTTTATGTCCATTCTGTACAAGCTGAGAACACAGCTGTATTTTGACCAAGTGGAGGATCCTGTTCCTATAATATTCCACAGGAAGCTCTAAAGTTGCCTTGGTCATGAAACTGCTTCTCTTGTTAATGTCATGGTTATGAGAAAAGCTGCATGCAAAAGAAATCTAGAGTCACCAGAAATGGAACAATATACCTTCCTTTGGGGGAGGGGGAAGATTAGAGTAGGGAGTTGTGCAGTGAACACAGGGGAAGACAACAAGGGAGTCAGCTTAGTTTGTAAATAAAATGGCATAAAATAATATCTTAAGCCTCTGAGTTTAAGAAATTATAGGGGAACTCTACATGGCTAACACACATAAGTGAAATTAAAATAAAACAGCAAACTGGAAACATATATTGTTAGCTTGTCAAAGCCAAAAAGCATGCATCCCTAATATATAAAGATCTACTAGAAATCAACAGCATAAAAGAACAACCACCAATAAAAAATGAAGAAAAAGAAATAAATGATCAGTTCACAAAAAAAGATTAGAAATGACCCCTAAATATATAAAATTGGAAACAAACTCATTCATTGTAAGAGAAATACAAATTAATCTGCACAGATAAGACATATTCCACCTATAGGCCAAAACTTGAATTAACTCTCCATTGGTGCAGGTAGATGGAAACAGATACTCTTATTATATACTCTTGGGAATTTAAAATTATGAAACCTGAATGGAGTGAGATCTCCTGTAGCTCCCAGTTTATCTATTCATTGAAATGCAAAACCACTGCTTAGGGACCCTACTTGATCTCCCCAGTGTCTAGTTTTTATTTTAAATGTATTTTTTGTATATTTTAAAATGTACTTGGATTACATAAAATGTTACATAAAAAATATAAGGAATTCCCATATGCCCCACTCCCCAGACCTCCCACTTTTCCCCACATTAACAACTTCTTTCATTAGTGTGATACATTCATTTTAATTGATGAATACATTTTGGAGTATTGCCACTAAGCATAGACTATAGTTTACATTGTAGTTTACACTCTCTCCCACTTAATTCTGTGGGCTATGGCAGGATGTATAATGGCTTGTATCTGTCACTGCAATGTCATCCAGGTTAATTCCAAGTTCTGAAAATGCCTCCGTATTACACCTCTTTTCCCTCTCTCTGATTTCAGCACCTCCAGTGGCCATTGTCTCCACATCAAGGATATAATTTCTTCCATTGCTAGAATCACAATAAGTCCATAGTAGAATACTAGTAAGTCTACTATAGTTCATATTTTATTCTCCAATCCTGAAGATTCTGGGATGGTGATGCCCACTCCACCTCTAATTGAGAGGGGACTTCGATCCCATATGGTTGATGGATTGGGACTCTATTGCTTGCTGTTGTAGACTCTCTCTGTTCCTTGCTCTGGTGGTTGTCCATCCTCACCTCCTTGTTAGTTGTCCTGGGTCAATGCATTGAGCTGTAGAGCAGGTGTTGCAACTCCACTGAGGCTCAGGGCCTAACTGGAACATGGACAGTCCAGAGATTCAAGTCTCTTGGACCTAAAACTACCAACTCCAGCACCAACTATAGGTTCAAATAAAAGGGATGGAAATGTCATGTGTAGAGGAGTCACATCTGAGTCCAACTCTCACACTTGGGAGCACAATTTCCAAGACAGGGCCCCCAGTGTCTAGTTTTTGAACTTCATTTCCCAACACTCTTTCCTCTACTTACAAAGCTACCCTTACTGTTCTTTGGTTGTGGATCTCATGTCAGGGACTGCTGGCCAGATTTTCTTCCTTTCTGTGCTGTGCTGACTCCTATTCAAATCTCTTCACCTCAATGACTAAAGAACCCACCTGTTAGGCTGGTTCACAACACTATTTTCCATATACCACAAATCACAAATTCTTTATGTGTCTGCCTGTTTCTTCTTGACTTCCCCTCTCATAAAAGAGCAGCAAAAGAGTCTCCACATGTCCTGGTATTTAATAGCAATTACAATATAATTTAAATATTAAGAAATGGAAAATTTTGTGCCCAAATCTTAAATATTTTTTTCAGTCAGAACCCATGGTCAGGACTTGAGGTCATGAAGGAAAAAGCTGCTATCCAATCCTCAGCGTAGAGTCCTGTGTTAGGAAACTTGAAAATTGGAAATTAGTGGGAGGCACTACCAAGACTTAGTTGTAGAACAGTAGGAGCAGGAACACCCATTGGTAAGTAAAGCAGCAGAAAGGAGAGCACAAATGTCTGAAAAGATTAGTACATGCAAAAAAGGAAGAAATAATGCACCTGTGAGAGCTAGGAAGAGGACCCGGCACTCATGTTACCTGCTGATTGAAGAGAAAATGGACTGTGAAAATATAGAAGCCCTGCAGAACATTGGTGATGGTGAAAGCACAGGTAATAACTGATTTGAATGTTTCCTTTACTGGCTCAATAAGAAAGAAGCCCAGAGGCCAGACGTAGTTCAAGAGGAAAAGCTGAGCAATGGATTTAAACCTTACCATCCTATTAACACCAAGACCAAGGGTAACCAACCTCACCACCTTCTCATCTGAATATTGTTTTGTCTTTTTGCAGGGTGTAGGAGTTTGATATAATTTATGAATTCCAAAAATATATATAGATTATTTTTGTAAACTGATCTGTTCCTCTGGGTGTGATACCCTTTAATTGTATTAAATTCAAACGTTTTATACCCAGCAATGGTCTAACCTCAGGAAGCTAAGTATGGAGTTACAGCAATGCTCATAGCAGCAGTGTTTTACAACTGCCACCAAATTGTAAGTGGGCATGGGTCCTTAAGATGAAGGGGGAAATGGGGTGGGTTGGGTTTGCTGGTATGACATGGGGGATGCCAGCAGGCAAGTGATGGCCAACACCCTCAACCCACCCTGACCGAGCCCACCTCCATCCCTGGCCACTGGCCACAGATCTCCACCCATCCTTCAACACCAACAGACCAAAATCCCACCAAGACTAAGACAAAGGGCCACCCCAACCTGAATGGGGCAAAAACTGCACCAAGGGTTCCCAAGAGGAGAGAGTCAACCTTCTTTGCCCATATAAAAGTGGCCTGTAGGGGGTGATTGAAGATCAGCAGAATAGACTGGGAGCCTGATAATATGAATGGTGAGTTGTAAATTAGTGGCAGGTAGTGAATACTTACATCTGAGAGAGATGATATTCTAGAGTAAAATTTCCATAGCTTTAAAGAAGCGATGGATTTTATTTTTTATTATCTAATCTACTTTATTTTTTATTATATTTTTATATTTCAAAAGATACTTAGATTACATAAATGTTACACAAAAATATAGGGATTCCATATGTCCCACTCCCCACACCTCTCACATCCTCCCACATAAACAACATCTTTCATTAGTGTGGCACATTCATTGCAATGGATAAATGCATCTTAGATCATTGCCACTGAGCATGGACCATAGCTTACATTATAGTCTACACTCTCTCCCACACAGTTCTGTATGTTATGGATTGATAAAAACCGCCTATATCCATCATTGCAATGTCATTCAGGACAATTCCCAAATTCCAAAAAAGCACCTCTTTTCCCCTCTCCCTGCCAGCAGAGCCTCCAGTGGCCACTGTTTCCATGTCAATGTTGTCATTTCTTCAATTGCTTGAATCACTATATGTCTATAGCAGAATACCAGTAGGCCCACTCTAGTCCATCTTTTATTCCCCAATCCTGAGGATTCAGGAATGATGATGTTTACTCCACCTCTAATTGAGAGGGGCTTCAATCCCATACAGCCAATGGATGGGACTCTCTTGCTAGCATTTGTAGGCTCTCTCGTTTCCTTGGTATGGTGGTTGTCAATCCCCGCCTCCTTATTTGTTGTCCTGGGTGAGTCCAATGAATGGAAGAGTAGATGTTGCAACTCCACTGAAGCTAAGGGCTCAGCTGGCACATGGACAGCCCAAAGATTACAGTCTCTTGAACATACACATACAAATTCCAGTTCCAGGTATAGGTTTAAATAGAAAGGACAGATGAGACATGTGTAGGGAAGCCATAATTGAGTCCAAATCTGTCACTCCCAGGAGCATAAACTACAAAGTAAGACCCTTTGGCAAGGCATCAAACTCCAGAGCTGTCTGTCCAGACTGTAGGACCTGGGTGTCTCCAGAGCTCTCAGGAGCCCACTATTTGGGGTAGTATCCACTTTGGCAGTCTATGAGATCCTGCTGCTATATGCATAAGCGTTACCTCTGGGATGAACTCCTGACTCACTTTGAAGTCTCTTAGCCATGTAAACTCATTTGTCTTTACCTTTGCCCCCTTTTATTCAAGGTCTTTTTCCAATTGCATTGCTAGTTGGTGCTTGATAGTAATCCCTCAGTGCTAGGAAGACTCATCCCTAGCAGTCATGTTCCATGCTGGGGGAAAGGTAACAGCCTTCTCTCTTAGACCACTACGAGAGATGTTAGTGCTGTTACTCAATCACTCACTCTGCAGCCTGCCTTCTGCAGGTCTTAAACTGGGTTTTAGTGAATAAAGTAAGGAAAATAAAATAAAAGGAACCTTTAAAAAAAAACTAAGAGGTCCAAGGTGAGCTAATATAAAGAAAATGTGTATATATTCCCTGTCATAAATTTTCAGCTGGATGCCTGATAACCTAGTGAATCACTTTTCAAGGAAGATACAGGAATTGAACCAGGGACCTCATATATGCTAGGCAGGAGTTCTTCCACTGATCTGTTCTGCCTCCTGGGGCTAATTTGCTTTTCAGAAGGCTATCGACCCCTTTTCCCTTGGGCAAGGTAGATCCCCTGCAGTCAGCTGAAATGGTGTTGATCACTGCCTTTCTGTGCTTCTTCACTGATGTAATTCCTCTCTTTACCTAGGTGGCTGAGTGTGTGACCACCTGCCTGAGGCAATTCCCCTCTCCTCTCCCTGTGGAGTTGGTACCCCTTCCAATATTCAATGGGGATCACAGCTGGCTAAACTCACCACAAAGATATCACTGTCCACACTCCCAGACCCCTTTTCCTCACAGGAAATCTGCCATCAAATTACCTTTTAGAGCAGGGTCCAGTGTCTCCACCTAGTCTGTCCACTCTGAGGGCTGGGTATGTGTGCCCCTTCCAGCCACTGAGGTAAGCAACCTATGATTACTTCTGGCTACCCTATCTGTCCAGTACCCTCCTAGGTAACTCAGAGTACCTTCCTGGGGAGGTAGATGTCTGCTCTACTCACAGTTAAATACAATTCACCAGGAGTTTTACACTCACTTAGTATCACCCTTCCCAGCAGTTAGGAGATTTAATAACACATGATTGCTTGTTTTGGCTTACTTGTTTTGGCTTTTTTGTGTCTCTGACCTTCACTCTTCTGGGAGTTGTTAAGCAGTGTCCTCAGTTTCTGTGCCCCAAAGCAGGTCCCCATGACAACTTCTGGCTTTTTCTTTGTTGTTTTAGTGAGACCTAGGCCTTATCTGCCTAACCTGTCAGCCGTGTTCTCATAATAATCCTATCAATGTACTTTAAGTCTTACTTTCTTCTCCAAGAAATTCATTAAAATGCTGAGGGTACAGCTGTTGGAAAAAATCATCCCTCAAACTTTAGTCCTTGAAATATCACAATAAAACTTAATTGAATTGCAAAGTACACCTGCAGTAGACTGATTACATAGATGGCTCCCGTGCTCTAATTTTCCCTCTATCCATATCTTTTCAACATAACTGTGTAGTTCCATGTGTCAATAGGGAGAATATCTTTCTATGCCTTTGAATCAGGGTTGGAATGAAGATGTATCATTTGCTTTGGCAGTAGAGTTTAGTGGAATTGACAGTGTGCCTAGGAATCTTTGGTGTTTTCCTGCTGTTCCCTCATAGAATGCTGCCTGAGCCATGTGGGTTTTTATCGTCCCAAGCTAGAAACAGCTTTAGTTAGGTATAATTTACATGCCTTGAATTCAGTCATTTTTATGTTTACAATTCAATGATCTTTATTAGAATTGTGCAATCCTCTCCAAACCCATCTTTAGAATGTGAACTTCATCCCTGAACAGTCACTCAGGCTCTTTATTTTAGCATTTTCTCATTATTTTTAAAGGAGCTTTAGACTATACAGATGTTACGTTAAAAATATAGGTCATTATTCTAAGCCGAAATCAGCACAGGAATGCACTAACGTCCTCATAGCATTGGATCTGACTTACAGCAATGAGTCTCCCTGGCACAGAGGGATAATTAACAAACCCCAAATAGAATGCATTTGGAAAAAACCTTGAATGAAAGGGTGAATGGCTAAGAGATTTCAAAGTGAGTCAGAATGTCATTCCAGAGGTTATGCTTATGGACGTCAGTAAGATCTCATTGATTCCATGGCACACACTGCATCAAGCAGTGGGGCTCCTGAGGGTTCTAGAGACATCTAGATACTCCTAAGCTGGACGGACACAATGAGAAATTTGGAATCCTGTCAGTGGGACTTTCTTAGGAATTTATGCTCCCCAGTGTAACAGAATTAGTCTCACTTATATTTCCCTAAACATGGCTCTTCTGCCCCTTTTATTAGAACCTATAATTAGCACTATACTTGTTAAATATATGTCACAGAGACTAAAATCTTTGATCTGTTCATGTGCCAGTTGAGCCCTGAATCTCAACATAGTTGCAAAACCTACTCTCTAGTTCATTGAACTCACCCAGGACACCTGACAAGGTCACGATGATGGACAATTACCATCTCAAGGAACAGAGACTATCTGCAACTGCAAGCAAGAGAGCTCCATCCAGCTGCCCCATGAATTATAACCCCCTTCCCACCCCAATGAACAATGGATTAAATTAGATTTATTATTATTCTATTATAGATTTATTCTACCAATGGAAGAACTAGTATCATTGGTGAAAAAAAAAAAAAAAGCAATGACCACCACAGGCTCTGAGGGTATGAAAATTGGAGAATAGGTTTAAAATGGGAATATTTTGGGAAATTGGAATTGTCCTGCATAACATTGCAATGATGGGTACAGGCCCTTATACATTTTGTCAAAACCTATAAAATTGTGAGGGGCAGAGTATAAGCTATAAGGTAAACTATAGTCCATCTTTAGTTGCCATGCTTCAATATGTGTTCATCAATTGTACCAAATATACCACACTAATGAAAAATGTTGTTAACGCAGGAAAGTGTGGGAAGGAGAGGGTGGGGGCATATGGGAATCCCTGATATTACTTTTGTTTTTTAATTTATTTATCTATTTTAAAGAAAACTTTACATAAATGTTACATAAAAATATAGATAAGAAGAGAAGAAAGAAATGAAGACCAAAAATAGAAGGTGTAATGAAAGAAAAAGAATGGAAAAGGAAAAAAAAATGACAGAAAGAAAAAGGAAATAAACTATGGATAAAAAAGAAGGAAAAGAAAAAATGGAGACAATGATAGAGAAAAATAAAAACAAAAACAAAACAACCCAGTGGCTGTATATGTCCTTTAACTGGACTGGATGACGCACATGAGGAGAGCCATATGTTCCTGCCACCCTATATGACTCATCACCCCATACTCCTAGTAATTGGGAAACGATCATGGCTAGAATTAGAGTAAAGCACAGATCCTGGTGATTCTAGGCATCGGCCACTTTTGTGCCAAGTGGTGCTGCAATTGTCACTTAAATAAACAACAGCTTTAGTCAATCACACTGCTCAAGCCCTTAATGACCCAAAGTAGCAATTTCTTCACTGAAGGAAGAAACCACCCAATCTCAAAGGGTAGTTTTACAAAATAGGATAACTTTAGTTATTCTTACTGTGGAACAAGGTAGGACCCGTGCCCTCATTAATGTTCAATGTTGTTTGTGCATTCCTGATCACTCCTATAATATTTCAGAAGCTCTAAATCATATGCAAGAGCATGTACAACACATTGATAAATTAGCTATTGACCCACTATCTGATTGGTTTAATTTCCTTTCTTGGCCCTGTCAACATGTTTTTATAGGTCTACTAGCTCTTGGTGGACTCCTCTTACTCTCCTGTGTTTTTAACTGTTCCTGTGGAATGTGGATGCAATGCTTGTCCTATGGTCAATGTAGGCTGTTGTGTTGGTGCATTGTGGGATTCCAAGGCCTGGGCTCCCCCTAAGTCATCAGCACATAGCTGCCTGCATAACCAATAGATAAGTTTAAGGTTAACAACCCTCCCTAGAAGGGAAAGAATGTATATATATGGTATCATAAACTGTAATTTTCCCAAAGCAGTTAATGTCCTTGGTAAACATCCTTCTTATGAGCATAGTGAAAATATCAGAGTCCCCATATGTACAATTCACATGACCCCAGCAGAAACTCTATTCTCATACCCTAAGGAATGTCCTTGTTCTGAAACCCCTTATATCACCATTCATTTTACCATTTCTTTGCAGAGCACTATCATCATTCCCTGATTGTCCACCACTGGAGAATCTCTCCTTTTCATAAGTCCTAATAAAGTTTATGTATGACTCTGAAAAAAAAAACAGGGTTCCCTCTTAGGCCACTAGAGATCCTGGTGATTCTAGGCCATCTCACACTGCCAATGCTTATCAAACAATCACCCTGCAGCCCGTCCTCCACAAGAAAGGTCCCCATTTTTAGAGACAGAAATCAAGAAAAAAAATTAAAATATTTAAAATAAATAAAAAGAACAAAATGAAAAATCTCAGTATATATGTTCCCTATCACAAGTTGCCAGTTGGATGTGTGGCAACCCCCTGGATCACTTTTGAAGCCATTCTGTTAAACACTGAGGATTGAATCAGAGACCTAGTACATGTGAGGCAGGTGTTCATCAACGAGCTACACACACTCCACAGGTTAAGTAAGGTTCTGAAATCCTATCTACCTCTCCTGGCCTACTTCCCCCAGGAGAGTTGAGCTTCTCATAGTTTGCAGGCCCTCTCTCCTGACTTCCTTCTCTCTGCGATGTTAGGCACCTGTAAGCCTACCCCCTCACAGCCTAGTTCCTCTCTCTCCCAGAGAGGGTGGGTGTGACAGCCTGTTGATCTGATTCCCACCTCTCTTCTCCCAGGTCAGGTTCAGTGCTGGCTGGGGACTTTTTTTTTTTCCCTCTGTTCCACCCATCCTATCTCCCCTTACACTTCTCTCTTTCTCTGAGTTTGCTGGGTGCTGGTCCCATACCTATTTGCCCTTCAGCTCCCCCAAAGATGGGTCCTTTCAACTTCCACATGCTGGGCTGGCTACAGCCAAGATTCAAAGTGGGCTCAGATTGCCAAATTCACTAAAGAGAAGCCAGGCCCCTCTTCCTCCCAGGGAGGAGGATGTTCTTTCCCCTCTCAGTTGGCTGCAGTGAGCCAGGAATTTAACCATGGCTGTTCACCTAGAGAGTGGGGTATATGTGCCCTTCTCAGCCACAGGGACAAGTAACTCAAGGATTTCATGAGGCTTCTTTTTTTTAAAAGATTTTATTTATTTATTCATTTATCCCTCCCTTGCTGCTTGTGCTCGCTGGGTCAGCTAACCACGCCGTGCGGGCGGGCTTGCCTTCACCAGGAGGCCCCGGGAACCGAACCGGAGCCTCCCATATGGTAAACGGGAGCCCTACTGATTGAGCCACAGCCGCTTCCCCATGAGGTTTCTTTTTCTCTCTATCCCTCTCCTTCCTGGATGATGCACAGCACTCTCCGGGTTGGCAGATCACCAAAGCAATTCCCTTGGATAGCATTTTACCCTTCCTCCATTGTGTTTGTAAGGGAGTTCAGCTCTGCCTACCTATTTCAACTGCATCTTCCCAGAATTCCCTCACTCCTTTTGGATATATGGGAATTCCTTTACATTTTATGTAACATTTATATAAACTTAAGCTTCTTTAAAAATAAAGTAATATTTAAAATAAGAAAATATAGGGGATTCCCATATGCTCCACCCCCTCCACCTCTCCGATTT
Organism: Tolypeutes matacus; assembly: GCA_026826555.1. Taxonomy (NCBI): domain Eukaryota; kingdom Metazoa; phylum Chordata; class Mammalia; order Cingulata; family Chlamyphoridae; genus Tolypeutes; species Tolypeutes matacus. Next base: position 33,214 of record JAKSZT010053999.1, read on the forward strand.
TCAATTAATAACATCTTTCATTAGTGTAGAACATTTGCTACAATTGATGAACACATGTTGAGGCATTGTTACACTTTGCACTGCACAATTTTATAGGTTTTGAGAAAATGTGTAACCTTTTCTTTTCCTCATTGCAATATCATACAGAAAAAATCCATTGCCCCAAAAATGCCCCATGTTACACCTATTCCTCCCTCTCCCTCCCCTGAGAAACTGTGGTGACCACTGTCTTCATACCAATATTACAAGTTCTTCCATTACTAGAATAATAATACGTCTACTTTAGTCCATAGTTTTATTCCTGCTCATTCTTCAGTCTTCAGGGTTTGGGGATGGTGATGGCAACTCTACTTATGATTGAAAAGGGGCTTAGATTTCATGTACCAGATGGATGGAACTGTCTTTTTTGCATTTGTAGATACACTTTGTTTTTTAGGAAGGGCATTGTCCATCATCATCCTTTGGTTAGTTGTCCTGGGTGAGTCTGATGAACTGGAGAGTAGTTGTGACGGCCACTCTGCTGATATTCAGGGCTTAAACTATCAAAATGAACAGTCTGAAGATTTACATCTCTGTTACATATATGTAACAGGTTACATATATGTAACTAATGATAAACTTCAATTAAAAGGGGCAGGAGAACTATTTGTGGGAAAATTATAAATGAGTCTAACTCTGTTACATTGGGAAGATAGGTTAACATATATTCCATCCTAAGGCTCAACAACAGGGTGCCATTTTTCTAGGGTTTTCTTCCCTACCTATAAGGTCTAGAAGTCTCTAGAGCCTTCAGTCTTATGCTTTATTGAGACACTGTTTAATGTGGCAGTCAATGAAATCCTCCTAAGACACGTACAAGTGTAACCTGTGGAATGACAACCAGACTGATGTTGAAAAAATCTTAGTCTTAAAAATTAATTTGTATTTAATACTTCCTATTTTTGGTCTAGGTCATTTTCTAAATGCATTGCTAGTTGGCACTTGGTAATAATCCCTTGGTGCCAGGGAGTCTCATTCCCAGGAATCATGGTCCACATCAGGGAAAGGTAGTGATTTTATATGTTGAATTTGGCTTAGAGACCGACCACACACGAGCAGCAAATATATTAATAAATGTATATTTAACAATATATATTACTAGGCTACATTTCAATTTCACAAGAACAAGTTTCATAAGTACAATCATCAATATCAGGGATCTGGTATATTGGTCTGTCCTCCTTCACTAGGCACTACTCATATACTCTAGAGATTCCTGTCACTCGAAGAGAGAATGTAGCAGGACCTGCTAGGATAAGAATTCAATATTCTGTCAGTTATTTTATGGGTCTTATTCTCCTGAGACAATAACCCATGACCATATGAACACCTTCATATTCCATTGAGACATGTACCAGGTGCCACCTCCCCACACATCCCCACACCACTGACACTCAGCATAGTGACACTCCCCTGCCACATTTGCAATCCTTCTGCAACTCAAGAACTCCCCAAAAATGAATCTAAAAATTAATAAAATTTAAAAATTAAATAAATAAATAAATATAACATAATTCTTTTTTGCATTGTGCTTTTCATCAAACTAAGATTTTATCTTTTTTGTATATTGACAATTTCTTCTCTTTGTCCCTCCAGTGTCTTAATTTTTTTCACTTTATATTCCAAAAAATTTAAGTTATAGAAAAGTCACATATAAGATATAGGGGATTCCCATATACTCCCCCTCACCCCACATCCTCTCCTTCCAGTAACATCCTACGTGAGTATTGTATATTTGTTACAATTAAAGAACAGTTATCGAATTTCTGCTAGTAAACATGGTCAGTGATTTATGTTATGGTTTACCTTTTGCACCATTTACTTTTATAGGTTCTGACAAAACATAAAATGTTTTGCCATTGTAAGAGCATGAAGAACAATTAGCTGTCCCCAAAGTGCTCTCTGTTCCACACATTCTTTCCCCCTCCTTTCAAAACCTATGGCAACCACTAATTTTTTATTTTTACAAAATAAGGTTCATGTTACAAGCATTAATATTGAGAGTTTGATATACTTTGTTTTTTTAAATTAGGTGTTGCCTGTGTACTCTAGAAGTTCTTGTCCCTCTATTGAGAATTTAGCAGGACACCCCAGAATAGAATCTTAACATATTGGATTTATTGTGAGGATATCCATCCTCTGAGATAAAAACCTATGACAAAATGAACACTTTCATATTCTATAGAAGCATGGCCCAGGTGCACTCTTTCCCCCATGTCCTACTGCCAACAACACCCTTCCCTGAAGTGACCCTCCCCTGCCATATAAGCCAAAAAATACATTCCCACCATTGTAGTTTCAACCACAACCCTACAAATTGTCAGAGTTCAAGTTTTCATTCCTCCAGTCATTCCCTCCATTCCAATGAGAGTCCATCTCAAATTTTCCACACTGGTCATCCTCACATTCCAGCACCATAGTCTCCACTCACATCCTTGCACAACCATCACCCCTTCCACTGCCAGACCACTGTCTTCCACATTATATGCACTTACCCATATATAACATTGCCTCACCACACTCCACTACCTTTATATCTCCTGATAACTTATCTTCCAGACCACAACTCTAGTGAAAGGTTTTTAGTAAATCTTTGGAAATGAATAGAAATGGTAAAAGTACATCACAGTGTTTGTACCTAGTAGAGCTATTTTATGGTCATAATATTGGGTCAAAGGGAATGTATAAGATCATACTAGAAGGAAAGATTAAAAAAATGTAACATGGGACTGTATAATATAGTAAAACCTCATGTGAAATACAAATATGGGTAATATTGTGTGTAAAAGACTGTTTTCACAAAATATAATTACAAATTAATTAGAGAGATGGAAACAGAAGAGCAGCTACATACAGCAGAAGAAGCATAGTGAGTCTGAGAGGTGATGAAGGTTTTTTTTTGTCTGTTTCATTTATTATTATTATTAAAATAATGAAAATGCTCTAATAATGATTGAAGTGATGAATGCCCAAGTATGTGATTATACCAAATAACATTGATTGTACAATTTGCATGGAATTCTACTTTAATAACATGTATCTATAAAATCCTGTGTAATAAAAACAAAGAAAACATAACCTTTTCTGGGATTCACAAAGGAACTTTAAACTGTCACAACTCTGCAGCTTCTCCAATGAACAGATGGAGTCTCTTTATCTACATTTGATCCTGGGCTCAGCATAAAATATTTTATTTGTATTGGCAAAAATAATATGGTTGGAAGATGGTATTAGTGTAGGAGGGCACACACTGCAAGCTCCCAGAGCAAGGCAGATTGTGGACGGGGTATTGCCCGGGGGTCTGTGTTGTACATGCGTGGAATGAGAAGCTTGGGACATCTGTCTGCGCGGATCAAAGGCATGGACGGAACGGTAGAGATTCGTGAGTTTTAAGCCTGTTGGTGGTGGCTGGCATGGATGGCTGAGCCAATGGTTAGGAAGAAAAAAATGTAAAACGGCCAGTTGGAGCCGTGAGAGGGGCGAGAAAGTTTTATTTTCTGGGGATTTGGCTGCCTGGAGACCCTTGGAACTTGGGTGAACAGAACAGCCAGAGCGAATCGGCACCCGGTGGAGGGGAGGGGTGATTCGGTTCAGAGGAGGGAGTTGATTTGCCTAGCTGCTGAGGGATAAGCCCCAGGCTGCCATGGAGCCAGGAAGAGGGGACACTCTCCAAAAGACGGAGGGTTCTGTTGGAGGACAGGGAAGGGAATTTTTTTTTTTTTTTGCCATTGATCTGACTACCTGGACCACCCCATAGCTTTGGGGAGCAGATAAGCTGACCTGAAGCAGCATCAGGCTGCGAGCAGAGACAAATCTGCAGAGTCAAACTGATTTACATAGCAACACGGTGATGCTGGTGCTCCGCTCCAGAAGGGGTGGAGTCGGCTGTCTTTAACAGTCTGCACTGACTAACATCAGAGCTACAGCTACCCTGGGGAGTCGAGAAAGTGGGACATGCTTGATTAATTTCCACGAGCCCAGCTAGGGTCCCTTCCGTAAGGGGGTTGGTCTAGAGGAGGAATTATTTAGGATCCTGTATTTTGCCAAAAAAAAAAAAAGTGTGAAGGTCACTTCAATAAATGAAAAATAAATTCTTTTTAATTTAGTTTAATAGCTAAAAGCTGTTTCAGGACCTGCATATAGAACCCTGCGGGGAAATTGATTGATAAACGCAAGCAGGCAGAGAGGATACACGTAGACCCTAGGGGAATCATTGACCCTCCTTAGCTCTGTTTGACTGTTTGCCTGTGTGGATCTTTGGTTTATCTCTGTTTATTTCTGGTCTCTTGCTTTTCTTTCCGCTTTCCTCCCCCCCCACTTTCTTTTCTCTTTCATTTTTTAAAATTAGGTGCTGCTAGCTTGTCGCTTCTTTGCTGTGCTTCTTCTTCAGTAATTTCCTACTCGCTGTCTATATTGATTGTGTATTCCAAACTATCGTTTATCCTTCCTTCATCTTTCTGCCTTCTGCTTTCTGTTGTGGCTCTTAGATACAACATTTTTTCATAGGCCCACAACTTAAGGGTGTCAATTTCTATTCCATCTCTTTTGTTTTCTTCTGTTTTTTTATTAGTATTAACTTTTTCCTTTCAGCTCTTTCTTTAATATTTCTCTCCCTCCACATAATTCTAGCCTTCTAAATCACTATATATATATTCCTCCATTTGTTTTACCAGTCCATTGTAGGAACTCCACTTTTTTTCCTATTACTCTACACGACCTACACAAGTTAAATATTCATCTTATTAAGTCTCATTTGGCCCCTCTTCTAACTTTTATCAATATTTCTATTATCCTTCTGCCTTCCTTACATATTTTGTTTCCTCTGGCCCTAACCTTTTGCCTTCAAGGGAACATAGAAAGAAGTAAGGAAATGAAATAAGAAGAAAAAGTGCCAAAGAGAAAACGTAACTCACATGCAGAACCACCAGCTAAATAAAACCCTAGATCATAGAGAAAAGCTAATCAACTGAACAAACCCATCAAGATAATATGATGACCAGAGGGCAACAAAAAAATACAAATGACTCTGAGAAACTGGAAAACATGGACCAGCCCAATGAACAAATTAAAAACCAGGAAGTGATGCAGAAAATCAAACAACTATTCAAAGCTATCCAAACAAATATCATGGACCAACTTAAAGAACTGAAGGAAGAGATTAAGGATATAAAGAAGACACTAGGAGAACATTCTGAAGAAACTGCAAACATGCATAAAAAGATAATGGATATGATGGTGAACAATGGCACAATCCAAGAAATCAAAAAGATGCTGGATTCACATAACAGCAGATTCAAACATGCATAGGAAAGAATTAGTGATATGGAAGACAATACAGCTGAAATCAAAGAGATAGTAGAACAGATAGACAAAAAGATAGAAAAAATCGAGCATGGACTCAGGGAATTAACTGATAACACAAAAACTCACAAACATACGCATTATGGGCATTCCAGAAGGAGAAGAGAAGGGAAAGGGAATTGAAGGAGTGTTGAAGGAAATAATGGCTGAAAACTTCCCAGCCCTATTGAGAGAGATAGATGTGCAGATCCAGGAAGCACAGCAAACCCCAAATAGTATAAACCCGAACAATCCAACTCCAAGACATATACTTGTCAAATTGTCCAATCAAGACAAAGAGAAAATACTCAAGGCAGCAAGAGAAAAGAGAATCATCACATACAAGGGAAGCACAATAAGATTAAGTGCTGATTTCTCAGCTGAAACCATGGAGGCAAGAAGACAGTGGTATGACATAGTCAAAATACTAAAAGAATAAAACTTCCAGCCATGAATCTTCTATCCAGCAAAACTGGCATTCAAAAATGATGGAGAGTTTAAAATATTCACAGATAAACAGAAATTAAGAGAGTATGTCAATGAGAAACCAGCACTTCAAGAAATACTAAAGGAATCTCTACAAGTTGAAAGGAAAAAACAAGGAAGAGAGTTGGAGGAGAGTTTAAAAACAACTGAAAAGACAAAAACAGAATCAAAACAACATATGACATATATGAGCCCAAAGAAAAAATGGCTCAAGTAAGAAATTCGTTACGTTTAATAACACTGAATGTTAATGGATTAAATTCACCAATCAAGAGACACAGATTGTCAGAAAGGATAAGAAAATATGATTCATCTAAATGCTGTCTACAAGAAACCCACCTTCGGCCCAGGGATTCAAGGAGACTGAAAGTGAATAGCTGGAAAACCATTTTACAAGCTAAGAATAGCCAAAAAAGGGCAGGAGTAGCTATTCTAATATCAGACAAAATAGACTTTAAATGCAAAACTATTGTGAGAGACAAAGATGGACACTACATATTAGTAAAAGGAGTAATCTCTCAAGAAGAGAAAACAATCATCAACATTTGTGCACCTAAACAGGGAGACTCAAAATACGTGTGACAATCTCTGGAAAAACTAAGAGGAGAAATAAGTGCCACTACAATTAAAGCAGGGGACTTCAACGCACCACTATCATCATTAGACAGAACATCTGGACAGAGAATCAATAAAGAAACAAAGGCACTCAATAATACATTAGAAGACCTGGACTTAATAGACATAAACAGAACATTACACCCAAATATAGCAGGATTTACATTCTTCTCTAGTGCACATGGAACATACTCCAAAATAGACCACATGCTGGGCACAGAACAACTCTCAATGAATTCAGAAAGACTGAGATTATACAAAGAATTTCTCTGACCACAACGGAATGAAATTGGAAATCACTAAGGGCCAGAGAAACAGCTTAGGCACAAGGATATGGAAGTAAAACAACACACTCTTAGACAAACTGTGGATCAATGAGGAAATCTCAGAAGAAATCAGTAACTACATTGAAACTAATGAAAACAACAACACAACATATCAAAACCTATGGGATGGAGCGAAAGCAGTCCTGAGAGGGAAGTTCATAGCCATAAATTCATATATTAAAAAAGAAGAAAAAGCTAAAGTTGAAGACCTAACTGCACACTTGGAGGAATTGGAAAAACAACAACAAACTAAACCTAAAGGAAGTAGAAACAAGGAAATGACAAAGATTAGAAATGAAATAGAGAATAAAAAAGCACTGGATACAATAAACAAAACCAAAAGCTGGTTCTTCAAGAATATCAATAAAATTGACAAACCCTTATCCAGACTAACAAAGAAAAAGAGAGAACAGATGCAAATACATAAAATAAAGAATGAGCAAGTGGATATCACTACTGACCCCACAGAAATAAAGAGTATCATAAGAGGATACTTTGAAAAATTATATGCAACAAGAATGATAATTTAGAGGAAATGGACAAGTTTATAGAAACCCACAAACAGCCTACATTGATGAAAGAAGAAATCAATGAACTCAACAGTCCAATTACAAGTATGAGATAGACTCAGTCATCAAAAACCTCCCAACTAAGAAGAGGCCAGGACCAGACGGCTTCACAGCTGAATTCTACCAAACATTCTGGAAAGAGCTAACACCAATTTTACTTAAGCTCTTCCAAAAAATAGAAGTAAAAGGAATATTGCCTAACTCATTCTGTGATGCCAAATACCCTAATACCTAATACCCTAATTGGGATCTCATCAAAATTAAAAACTTCTGCACCTCAAAGGATGTTATTAAGAAAATACAAAGGCAGCCTACTCAATGGGAGAAAATATTTGGCAACCATATATCTGATAGGAGCCTAATATCCTGCATAAATAAAGAAATCCTACACCTTGAAAATAAAAAGACAAACAACCCATTTAAAAAATGGGCAAGTGACCTGAAAAGACATTTCTCCAAGGAAGAAATACAA